>CAJQZJ010000243.1:99267-115141 GCA_907164525.1 Lophiomys imhausi | reverse complement strand
TTTTTTTTTTTTGTAAAGAGATATTCAGAATATGTAAATTATGCCTCTAGTAGTTTCCCTTTTTATTTTCTCTTAAACTTTTACAAATTTTATATACCAGAAAATATGTACATATTTTCATTTAATTGAATTATATGGGAGCCACAAACAAGATGAAGTGGAGAACTGAGACAATTATCCAAATCACTCACACCAAAGGAGTACTGTGGCCCCAATCATTTACATACAGAATTTCAAATCAAAGTATTTCTTTGGCTTGAGTGATATGGACAATTACCTCAGTGCTCCATTGCTGCTGACTATAAATTTCCAATCTGATTATGGGTTAACACAAGATTGGCAAAATAATAATATGTAATTGTGTTTTGAAAACTTGGCTCCTTCTGAACGTGTTGTCCCAGGGTTTCTTACTGCAGATAAAATAAAAAAAGGTTAGACGTCTTCTGAAAAGAAGTGACTTCTTAAAGCCACTTAATGTTATTCAGACCAGAAAAGGAGAAACACCTTTCTTGTTCATTTGCCTTTTCAAAAGGCCTTTTGCCTCAATGCATTTTAAATATTTTGTGTCATAAAATGAACCATGTTCTCTTGGTCAATGCAATATGACAAACAGTGAGATTTTCCCAATAAATGTGCAATATGGTTTGACTGAAATTAGTTTTGTATAAATGTGTGGGATTCTACTCCATCTTTTTACTCTTATTTTTTACTTTATGTTGTAAACAGAAACCAGAATATTCAGGCAATAATTGTTATATTGCATACTGACAAAAGATAAAATGAATGTCTCCAAGATAAGTCTCTTTCATTATTTTTGATATTATCTTTGTCTTTTGAAATTTCATGAAAACATTCAATTTTGGCTGAAGAACATATTAATGCTTGTGGCATATGTTTTTTCTTAGAAAAAATGAAATTAAATACAGTACACCAAAATGTTTGATGCCCTTATGCCTTTGGTCACGTTTTCAAGTAATTTTGACTGTTATGGTATCATGTCTAAGTGTTTCCATCTTACAGGTACTCAAATTCCATGGGTGGATATGCCTGTGTTTCCTTGAGATTTCCAGTCTTTGACCTACCACTTATACATATCCCATTTTAAAATAGACTAGACCTAAAATGGTATATCTCAAGGTTATATCCAATTTCTAATGCATTATTTTCTTTTATTCCTCTTCCCTCATCAATCAACCCACTGAACAGAGTGGTATTTATGATCATTAATCTACTGGAAATCTGAAATATTTGCAAAGTAAGTCATCAACAAGCTATAGTTTTTCTGCAATTATTAATAGGTAACTCCTTCCTAATCCTCTTGGCTCCATGTGTGTGGAAGTTAAATCCATGAGGAAATCTCTAATCAGTGAGTTTGTAATCCATTCTCAGAACTCTGACAGCAGAATTATTGCTTGGGCTGTAGAGTGAATTATGCTGAAAAACAAGTTTTGATAGTTTCTTTGTTTCATTTTTATGAAGAAAAATGTGTCTTACTTCTTTGTCTACCTATTCTATTATCCCATATTTTCTTTGCTTTATTTCAGTGACATTTCTGATCACTGATTCTCTAAACTATTTCTGAATCAACCTAAAAATATGATGACTCTTATGAGTCACTGATTGTTTATGATCCCTTATCCATCTTGCAAAAGTAACCTTCTTAAAAAATACCTTCCTTTAAGAAACACTGTATTTTATTTTGTATAATATAGCTAATTTAGTGTTTATATATTCAATACTGTTATAGTTGCAGCTCATTAAAAGCTAAAATCCTTGCAATATCCTACAATGTATTTACCTTCTTAGAAGGTAGATGTTTTAGGTTTTTATTAAATTCACATACAGAGGAATGCATAAATTTATTCAGCAAATCAAACACAGCTGAAGTAAAATACAATAGGTAAAATGGTCATATCAATGATACCAAAATCTTTGTATTGTAAGATTTAAAAATTGTCTTTATAAAATTTAATATTATTTTGTAATAATTCCATGGTGAGATATGATTTGTAGAGTGTTCAATTTATTTTTATTTTTAAAATGTTTATTTACTACTTCAAGTTACACCTCCATCAGGGTCCCCTCACTCCATCCCTCCCACTCTCTCTCCATTCTCCCAGAACTCATATTAGGTTATTGAATAATTAGACCATAATTATGAAGATTATAAGGCAAAACATACATTCCCAATGTCCAGTCATACATATTTGGCAACTGATATTAATATTCTATTATCTATCTCTCTCCATGAGTTTGAAGTTCTATACCTAACTCAATTTCCATCCTCACTTGGATGATGAAGTTAAAAACAACTTCTTAGACTTAGAACATCCTTTTAGTTCCTAAACAACTGAAAATTTAACTGTGGGACTATAACTATCTAGTTTTTAGTAACTTCAGACACCTGAGAAGGATAAATATATTTGATTATACTGGAAGTCCAGTGCCAACAACTTCCAAAACTCAGAAATGAGAGACAAATGGCTGCCTGGAGAGTCTCCAATTTCTCTCCATGCCTTAGAACATATATTTTAAGCCTCTTGGCCCCGTAACTCTGATAAACATTATTGTTAAGCAGGAATTATGAAGGACTTGCCTACCCTGTCTTGGCAGTGCTAGGGTGTCGACTTGCCTGCTTCTAGTTTTGTCCAATACAAACAGCATTATGCCTACTGTTGAATCAAAGGATTTTTCATGCCCAATGATAAGCTTGCCTCTAATGCAACCATATCCAAATGGAACTTCTTTGATGCTCATCCTCTACTTGTAGTATAATATTTGGTGCTGTCAAGAATTGAAATGTCTCAATATCAAAAAATCTTAAGTTAAGAAAATTTCTTTGAATGCCAAATTCTACAGATCTCTTGAGGTTCTTGAAGACCATTTATCTATCTCGATATATTTGAATAAGCGAATGTTTCTTGTCTCTTAGCAGCTTGAATTCTGGTTAACTTAGAAAACATCTGTGATAAACTATGCTAGTACCTAACAAAATGACATGTTTGAATGGCTATTAGCTTGTATCTCTTAAGTATCCTAAACAGTTTGTGACAGTTGCTATCAAAAGGCCAAAACTATAATTGCACTTTTAAGTGTTACCTACCTTAAAAACTATTGATCTTAATTTTGTATCAATATACAGAAATCAATACCTATACCTATGTAGTCAAATATTATCTTAATTTTGTATCAATATACAAAGATATAAGAACATATTCAATAATCTGTCCCTTTCTCTTCATCATTCCTATATTATGTATATATCCCATTTTTAGAAGTCTTTTCTCCCTACATAGGAGAGATGGAAGAACAGAGAAAAGAAAAAGACAGAAATCCCTGGGTCTACCTCCAAAAACCTTTTTTCAAGACCATATAACAACCTGTAACTAATCTCCCTAAAAAATAACAAACATCTGTAACCCATCAAATGACCAAAGGGGGGAAATAAAAATAAATAAATAGAAAGATAAATAAATAAATGAATGAACGAATGAATAAATAAACAAATAAAAACTTCACCCACCCCACCTTCTAGGAATGGGTCATTGCTTTCATAAAATTACTTCCTGCTAATTTGGGATGTAGAAAACTGGTTTGGAGTCCAAATAAGAGTGGAAAAATGGTTAAGCAAGTTAATAGTAACATTTGATGTTCAGTCCTTTTGTGTTCAGCAATTTAAAAATCCTAAGAAGTTTGTAGTCAGAGGGTGAACTACAGGGTTTCACTGAAGTCCTGGATGGAACAGTCTATGGGGCTGGCCCTCTTAGCTAGCCATTTTGATTTGTTCTGGTTGTAGAATTTTGAAGAAACAGCTATTGAAGAAGTATGCTAGGCTGGATAATCTGGGCTACTTGTCTTCTTTGGTGTCTGGTCCCTTCTCTTCAGAGGTTTCAGTAGTTCAGTTGTCACTGGATGCCTTAGATGGATGCTTTAATCTCCTGGAAAGATAAGAACAGAGACCTGCACTAATCCTAACTCTGTGGCACTACTTTTTTTGGCAGGTAATATCTTCCCTAGAGCAAATTGTTTTTTTTTTTTTTGACAATATAAAAAAGTATTATCCTCCAATTGAGATTAGAAAAAAAATCTTTTGATAATTTGGAACTAAACTTACCTTTAAGTGTATATATTTTGAGATCACAAAGGACAATTCAATTCACTTTGAATTTCAGCATGCCTTTTGCCAGTAGCTTTTAAACTTAAATCATTGCAAATCCTATGTGCCTACCCCTGCCTTCCAAATATTGATATCAAAGGCATGTGCCTCCCAATTGCTGGGATTAAAGGTGTGCACCACTATTCTTGGATCTAAGTTTTCTCTATTTGGAGCTTGCTCTGTGTCAGGCTGGCCTTGAACTCAGAGATCTGCATGTTCTGTCTCCAAGTATTGGGATTAAGGGTATATGCCACTGAAGTGATGGGATTAAAGGTGTGAACCATCACCACCCTGTTCATTTTAACTCTAGAATTTAAAAGACAACTAACTCTATAGTGATCTTCCTATCTCTCCTGGATTAAAGTCATGGGCTAACCCCACTCTTCTCAAAAATTTTGTCTTAGCTCCAAATTATTTCAACTCATAAAGGTTTAGAAAACCAGGTTGAACTGTAACAACCCTTAATTTACTTACAAATTTTTAAGCCTCTTTATTGTCTTTTTAAAGCCAAACAACAAAAATATCCTTTATACATAGGAAAAAAACTTATAAGCAGATATCCAAGAGTCTGTGAGCTATGTAGCACCTTGCATTCTCACTTTCTAACCTGAAATTAAGACCTCTTTCTTTTCTTTTTTCTAATTTTTTAAAATATTTTATTTTTTTTTCAAGTTACATCTCAGTAACAAACCCATCCCTATTCCCCCTTCCTATCCCGCCCTTCCACCCTCTTCCCCCCAGAAGTTTCCCCTTTCAATCCAACATACGGTTCCTTCTCTTATTACAGTAAGTATTATACAAAACAACAGATATAAATATGCCACATTTATGAGAGTTAAATGGCCCAGTATACCTTCCCAATGTCCAGTTTATACATATTTGGCCCCTGACTTTAACATTCTACTATCTAACCATCTCCTTGAGTTTAAAGGTCTATATGTGACTCAACATTCATACTAACTTGCAACACATTTTTAAGAGTATCTTCTTAGATCTATAATACCCTCTTGATTCCTAAACAACTCAAAATTTAACTATGAGACTCTAGCTGTCTATTCTTCAACCACCTCAGAGACCTGAGAGGGATAAATATATTTGCTTATATAGGAAGTGCAGGGCCTGCAGCTTCCAAAACTAAGAAAGGACATACCAATAACTGCCTGGACAGTTCCCATTTTCTCTCCATACATTCCAGCATCAGTCTTCAGCCTTTGGGTCCTGTTTCTATGACAGACATTTGTTGTAGAGCAGAGATTATGAAGGACTTACCTACCCTGTCTTGGCAGAGTTAGGCTGTCGACTTCCCTGCTACCAAGTTTTGTCCTTTTTGGACAGCAGTCTGTCTGCAGTTGGTGCAAGGGTTTTTTTCATGCCAAGAGATAGGCTTGCCACTAATTCAACCATCTTACAGTGGAGGTTCTTCGATGCTCATCTTCTACTTGGAGTAGAATAGGGGGTGCTGTCAGGCGCTGATATGTATCGATATAAAAAAAAATCTTGATTTAAGATAACATGTTTGAATGCCATATTCTGCAGATCTCTTGGGGTTTTTGAAGATGCCCTATCCATCTCTTGTATTTAGATAAGCAAATGTTGCTTGTCTCTTAACAACTTGATTACTGGGTAGTTTAGAGAATATCTGTGATAGACTGTCATAGTAGCTAACAAAGTGACATGTTTGCATGACTAGGAGTTTGTTTTACTTAGCTATCCTAGACCGTTTTAGATGGTTGGTATCAAGAGGTCAGAGCTTCACATTTTATTTTTAAGTATCTCTAGGTATGATACCATTAGGAAGAGTTACCTTTAATTTTGTATCAATATACAAAGATCTATTCAATTGTGGTTAAATATACTCTTAATTATGTATCAATATACAAAGATCAATGCCTATGTAGCCTAATACAATCTTAATATTACATCCATATGCAAGGGTCAATACCATTGTGGCCAACTATAATCTTAATTTTGTATCAATATACAAAGATCAATACCGATGTAATCCAATACAATCTTATTTTTGCACAATAAACAATGGTCAATACCACTTTAGCCAAATATACTACTAATTTTGTATCAATATACAAAGGTATAAGGGCATATTCAATAATCTGCCCCTTCTTCTTGGACCTTCCTGTGCTATGTCTATGTCTCATTTTTCTCAAGCCTATGCACTCCTACATAGGAGAGGAAGAAGGATACAGAAAAGGAAAAGTAGGAAGTCCCTGGCGCTAACCTCCAAAACCCATTAAGACAGGACCATTTATCAGCTTGTAGTCTCTTCCCCTAAATATCAGAGTTTTCAGTTATCCTTCAAATAACCAAAAAGAAGGGAGGAGAAACACCCTCCCCACCCTCTGGGCATGGGACGTCGCTCTCTTAAAGTGACTTCCTGCTGATTTGGGTCGTATTAAACCTGTTTGGGGCCCGAACCCAAATGGAAAAAATGGTTAAAAATGTTAGTACACTCCTTTTATGTTCAGTCTTTCTGTTCTCAGCTGTTTAGATGACCTAAGGGGTTTGTAGGCAGAAGCTTATCTTGCAGGCTTCACTGAGGTTCCTGCTGGGGCATTGTGTAGAGCTGAACGGTCCCAGTGACATTGGATTGCTGTGGTGGTTACAGGCCCCCGCTGGAGACAGCTATTGAGGAAGTCTGCCAGGCAGAATCAACTGGGTCACTCGTCCTCCTTGGTGCCTGATTCTGCTCTCTGCTGAAGTTTCCGCTGTCCAGCCATCCCTGGGCTCCCCTAAGGAACAGTTCGATTCTCCTGGAACGATAAGAACAGAGCCCTGCCCCAATCCCAAACCTAGGACAATTGCCCTCTTTTTTTTTGGGGGGGGGGTGGGGAGGGCTAGGTAGTACTTCTCCTGAAGCAATTTGGCCTTCTGACAACATACAAAACATTATCTTTCAATCCGGGTTAAAGAAGAAATCATTCTGTCACCTTGGAGCTAAACCAGCTCTAGTGTATATATTTTGAGATCCCAAAGGACAATCTGCCTTCTTCGAGAAGGCCTTTTGTAAGTAGCCTCCAAACCTAGGTCCCTCCAAATCCCATGTGTGTGTCTCTGAACTCTAATTATTGGGATCAGGGACCTGTGTTTCCCATCTGAAGGGATCAAAAATGTGTTCCACCACTCCTGTATTGAAGTCTTTCTCTATTTAGAGTTTGCCCTGCATCAGGCTGACCCTGAGCTCCGGGATCTGCCCGTTTCTGTCTCCAGTGTGCTGGGAGCTGGGACCAAGGGTGTGCTCTTCTTGAATGGTGGGACCAAGAGTATGCACCCTCACCACCCCGCTCCGTATGACTCCACAATACATACGACCACCAACTC
The DNA here is from genome assembly GCA_907164525.1 of Lophiomys imhausi. Classification (NCBI taxonomy): domain Eukaryota; kingdom Metazoa; phylum Chordata; class Mammalia; order Rodentia; family Muridae; genus Lophiomys; species Lophiomys imhausi. The sequence goes on along the minus strand of CAJQZJ010000243.1, from coordinate 107,649 downwards.
TATGGTGCTTCCCCACCCCCGTCTCTGCTGAAGTCAAAGGCATGGGCCAATACCACAATTCTCTTGTATTTTACCTTAGCTCCACATCTTCTCTACACCTAGAGGTCTGCAAAACCAGGCCAAATGGCTGTATCCTCTATTCCATTCACAGTGTTTCAGCCCTGCCATCTGCCTTTTTTTTTTTTTTTTAGTTAATAAATTTATTTGTTTGTTGCTTCAGGTTACATCCTTATCATATTGTCCTCTTTTCCCTCTTCCCAGCCCCAACCTCCCATGCTCTACCCCCTGACCCTTCCGTCTTGTTCCTCTGGGGTGGAGTGTCCCTGCCTAACAGTCTCTCACCACAGATCAGGAGTCATATGAGGGCCAAGAGCCTCTTCATTCACCCGGGGCCCAAGAGGCAGTACTGCCAGTGAAAGGTGTCTCCTTGCTACTGGGGGAATACTAAAAAAAAAAAAGACCAACAAACACACAAACCCACAAAAACAAAGAATATCAAAAAAAAGAGAGAGGAAAAAGAGAAGGGAAAAGAAAAAAGAAAAAAAGAAGGAAAAAGAAAAAGATAAAAAAAAAAATTATGTCCATGTTCCTTTTGGTGTGTTGGTTGTAGTACAGATATCCTGTACGATATAGTTAAAATCCTACTGTAAGTGAATAAATTCCATGTGCATTCTTCTGAGACTGGGTTAGCTCACTCAGGATGAGCTCCTCTAGATCCATCCATTTGGTTGCAAATTGCATGATTTCATTGTTTCTTATAGCTGAGTAATATTCCATTGTATAGATGTACCACAGTATTTTAATCCATTCTTCAGTTGAGGGACATCTGGGTTGTTTCCAATTTCTAGCTATTACAAATAAGGCTGCTATGAACATAGATGAGGAGACTTCCCTATGTCTCCATGAGAGGTCCTTCGGGTGTATACCCAGAAGTGGTATGGCTGGGTCCTGAGGCAAGGTTATTCCTAGATTTCTAAGATATCGCCAGACAGACCTCCATAGTGGTTGCACAAGCCTGCACTCCCACCAGCAATGGAGTAGGGTTCCCCTTTCTCCACACCCTGGCCAGCATGCGCTATCATTTGAGCTCTTTATCTTAGCCAGTCTAATAGGTGTTAGGTGGAATCTCAGGGTCGTCTTGAGTTGCATTTCTCTGATGATTAAGGATGTTGAACATTTCTTCAGGGGTCTCTCAGCCCTTGGGGATTCCTCCTTTGTGAATTTTGTATTTAGCTCCATCTCCCATATTTTGATTGGATTATTTGGTTTCTTGGCATTTAGTTTCTTGAGTTCTTTGTAGATTTTAGATAATAGCCCTCTATCAGATGTGGTGTTGGTGAAGATTTTCTCCCAGTCTGTTGGTTGCCATTTTGTTCGAATGATAGTGTCCTTTGCCTTACGAAGCTTTTCAGTTTCATGAGGTCCCATTTATTGATTGTTGATCTCAGGTCCTGAGCTGTTGGTGTTCTGTTCAGGAAGTTGTCACCTGTGTCAATGAGTTCAGGGATTTCTCCTACTTTTTCTTCTAGTATCTTTAGTGTGGCTGGCCTTATGTTAAGGTCTTTGATCCACTTGGAATTAAGTTTTATACAAGGTGATAGGTATGGGTCTCATTACATTCTTTTGCAAGTGGACATCGAGTTGGACCAGCACCATTTATTGAAGATGCTCTCCTTCTTACATTGTGCGGTTTTGGCTCCTTGTCAAAGATTGGTTGGCCCATAGGTGTGTGGATTCATGTTTGGGTCTTCAATTCGATTCCATTGATCCACTGGTCTGTTTCTATACCAGTACCATGCTGTTTTTATTACTGTTGCTCTGTAGTACAGCTTGAAATCTGCGATGGTGATACCTCCAGATGTTTTTTCATTGGACAGGATTGATTTAGCTATTCTGGGCTTTTTGTTGTTCCATATGAAGTTGAGAATAGCTTTTTCCAGGTCTATAAAGAATTGTGTTGGTATTTTGATAGGAATTGCATTAAATCTATATATTGCTTTTGGTAGGATAGCCATTTTTATTATATTGATCTTACCTATCCATGAGCATGGGAGATCTTTCCACCTTCTAAAGGCCTCTTCCATTTCTTTCTTCAGTGGCTTGACGTTCTTGTTATATAGGTCCTTTACATGCTTGGTTAGAGTTACCCCCAGGTATTTTATGTTGTTTGTGGCTATTGTGAAGGGGGTTGTTTCCCTTATTTCTTTCTCAGTAAATTTGTTTGTTGTATAAAGAAGGGCTTCTGATTTTTTTGAGTTAATTTTGTATCCAGCCACCTTGCTGAAGTTGTTTATCAGCTGTAAGAGTTCTTTGGTGGAGTTTTTGGGGTCGCTTATGTATACTAACATATCATCTGCGAATAGGGATAATTTGACTTCTTCATTTCCAATTTTTATCCCTTTGATCTCCTTTAGTTGTCTTATTGCTCTAACAAGGACTTCAAGTACTATATTGAAGATATATGGTGAAAGTGGACATCCTTGTCTTGTCCCTGAGTTTAGAGGAAATGCTTCAAGCTTCTCTCCATTTAATTTGATGTTGGCTACTGGCTTGCTGTATATTGCCTTTATTATTTCTAGGTATGGTCCTTGTATGCACGATCTCTCCAGAACTTTTAGTATGAAGGGTTGTTGGATCTTGTCAAATAGTTTTTCTGCATCTAGCAATATTATCATGTGGTTTTTGTCTTTCAGCTTGTTTATGTGGTGAATTACATTGATAGACTTTTGCATATTGAACCATCCCTGCATTCCAAGGATGAAGCCTACTTGATCATGGTGTATGATACTGTCGCGTCCCCCCTTGTCCAGCAAGGAATGACCCAACTCACAAAACTCTTCTCCAGCAGTTTATTCAGGTCCTTTGAAAACAGTCTTCCGAATAATGGGGCAGACCCAACCACAGGCTAAATACTAAATGAACATCCAGTCAAGTAAAGCCAAATGGTGCTATCTTAGAGGTCTACGTATGGGGAAGCAAGCCAGATCAGCGTTCTTTGCCAAATATGAACTTATTATCATAGAGAGCGCTCACCGTCGGGCTGGTGGAAGGCGGAGACCAGCGCCATCTTTAGGGCGCGGCACTTCGCAGCTCTCTACATGATACTTTTGATGTGTTCTTGAATTCGGTTTGCTAGTATTTTATTAAGTATTTTTGCATCTATGTTCATGAGGGAGATTGGTCTGAAGTTCTCTTTCTTTGTTGGGTCTTTGTGTGGTTTAGGAATCAGAATGACAGTGGCCTCATAGAATGAGTTTGGCAGTGATCTTTCTGTTTCTATGTGGTAGAAGAGTTTGAAAAGTAATGGTGTTAGTTCCTCTTTGAAAGTCCGGTAGAATTCCGTGCTAAAGCCATCAGGCCCTGGGCTTTTTTTGGTTGGGAGATTATTAATGACTGTTTCTATGTCCTTGGGTGTTATTGGGCTGTTTAAGCTGTTAATCTGATTTTGATTTAGTTTTGTTAGGTGGAATTTATCGAGGAAATTGTCCATTTCGCTTAGGTTTTCAAATTTAGTGGAATATAGATTTTTAAAGTAATGCCCGAATATTTTCTGGATCTCCTCAATGTCTCTTGTTATTTCTCCCTTTTAATTTCTGATTTTGTTGATTTGTGTTCTTTTCCTTTGCCTTTTAGTTAATTTGGCTAGGGGTCTGTCTATTTTGTTGATATTCTCAAAGAACCATCTCTTGGTTTCATTGATTCTTTGTATAGTTCTTTTTGATTCTAACTTATTGATTTCAGCCCTAAGTTTGATGATTTCCTGCCTTCTGCTCTTCTTGGGAGTGTTTTTTTCTTTTTTTTCCAATTCACCCAGCTTAGCTGTTAGTTCACTAATATGAGCTGTCACAATTTTCTTTTTGAAAGTACTTAGTGCTAGGAACTTTCCTCGTAGAACAGCTTTCAATGTATCCCATAGGTTTGGGTATGTTGTGTCTTCATTGTCCTTGGATTTTAAGAAGTCTCTGATTTCCTTCTTTATTTCTTCCCTGACCCAGTGGTCATCCAGTAAGGAGCTGTTTAATTTCCATGTGTGTGTAGGCTTTCTGTTGATTCTTTTGCTGTTGAAGACCAGCTTTATTCCGTGGTGGTCTGATAAGATACAAGGTGTTATTTCAATTTTCTTGTATCTATTTAGACTATCCTTGTGACCAACTATGTGGTCGATTTTGGAGAAGGTTCTGTGGGGTGCTGAGAAAAAGGTGTATTCCTTTGTGTTTGGGTGAAACGTTCTGTAGATATCTGTTAGGTCCATTTGTTTCATGATCTCTGTTAGACTCAATATTTCTCTGTTTGTCTTCTGTCTTGATGATCTGTCCATTGTTGTGAGTGGGGTGTTGAAGTCTCCCACTACTAATGTGTTGTGATCGACGTGCGCTTTAAGTTTTAGAAGTGTTTCTTTTACGAAAGTAGGTGCCTTTGTATTTGGGGCATAGATGTTCAGTATTGAGATTTCCTCTTGATGAATATTCCCTTTGATGAGTATATAGGGCCCTTCTTTGTCTTTCTTCATTAACTTCAGTTAGAAGTCTGTTTTGTTTGATATTAGGATGGCTACTCCAGCTTGCTTCCTGGGTCCATTTGCTTGGAAAACCTTTTCCCAGCCCTTTACTCTGAGGCAGTGTCTATCTTTCGTAGTTAGATGTGTCTCTTGTATACAGCATAAGGAAGGGTCTTGCTTGCAGATCCACTCTGTAAACCTATGTCTTTTTATTGGGAAGTTGAGTCCATTGATGTTGATGGATATTAGTGACCTGGGGTTGTTATTTCCCATTAGTTTGTTATAGGTGGTTGTCCTGTGCCTCTTTTGGTTTTCTATTCCCTTTGTTTTCTTGGGTGGAGTTTTCTTCTCTGGGTTGGGATTTTCCTTCTAGGATTTTCTGTAGGGCTGGGTTTGTGGGTAGATATTGTTTAAATTTGATTTTGTCATGGAATATCTTTTTTTCTCCATCTAGGTTGATAGAGAGTTTTGCTGGGTAAAGTAGTCTGGCTGGGCACCTATGATCTCTCAGGACTTGTAGTATATCTGACCAGGCCCTTCTAGCTTTTACCGTTTCTGAGGAGAAGTCAGGTGTAATTCTGATGGGTCTGCCATTGTATGAACTTGATTTTTTCTCTTACAGCTTTTAATATTCTTTCTTTGTTCTGTACTTTTGGTGTTTCAATTATTATGTGGAGAGAGGAGTTTCTTTTCTGATCTAATCTGTTTGGTGTTCTGTAAGCCTCTTGGATTTTTCTTGGCATCTCTTTTTTCAGGTTTGGGAAGTTTTCCTGTATGATTTTGTTGAAGATATTTCCTGGACCTTGGAGTCGGGAGTCCTCTCTTTCCTCTATACCTATAATTCTTAGGTTCCGTCTTTTCATTGAGTCCTTGATTTCTTGGATGTTTTGGGTGAGAGATTTTTTAGCCTTCTCATTTTCTTTGGATGTTGTACTGATTTCTTCCACTGAATCTTCCATTCCTGAGATCCTGTCTTCCATCTCTTGCATCCTATTGTTGATACTCACATCCGTAGTTCCTGTTCTCTTCCCTTGGTTCTCCACTTCCTCTTTTACTCGGACTGTGTTTTCTTTATTGTTTCTATTTCTATTTTCATGTCTTGTATGGTTTTGTTCATTTTGTACATTTCCTTCTCCAGCTTGCTTGTTTTTGTATGAAAATCTTTCATGGCTTTTTCCTTTTCCTGTTCAATCTCTGTCACCTTGGCTTGGAGCTCTTTAATGGTGTTGTTCCTTGTTTTGACTTGTAGAATTGTGGCTTCTTTGAATTCCTTTATAGATTTAAGATCTTCTTGCAGGGACTCTATCACTTTCCATAATGCAGAATTGTCAACATTTTCATGTGTTTCTGTTGGTGTGTGGTCATCTGAATTGGATGAGCTAGGATAATTCTGCTTTATTGGAGTCATATTTCCTTGATTTATATTTCTTTTTGACCGTTGGCCATTGGATGCATTTAGCTGTCTGTTTTCTGTGCTTGGATCCACAGTGGATGATTTGGTGCAGGGGACGAGTTACTTGGCTATCTGTGGTTGCTTACAGGGGGATTTCAAGGTCACTGTGGTTTTAATCGCCTGAGGCACTGTGAGCTGGTGCAGCCTATTCCCAGGTTGTGAGTAATGGACCAGGATTCTTTCACTGCTCCCAATTCAGACTTCTCTATGTTGCACACTGAGAGATCAGCCTGTAATGGTTCTGATGGTGTGGGCCTGTTTGCCCAGGCACAGATTCTGTGGGCTTTGTTTGTCCTCACGGAGGCTGACAGGGTCTGGCTCCACACCTAATATGTCTGGATTTTCCAGAATACAGCTATGGTCCCGATTTCTGGTTTCTTACTAGGCTTCTCGACACATGGCTGGCCTCTGTGCCTGATTCCCTTCTTGACTGCGCCGCCGTGGGTCCCCCTCCCTGGCTGCTAGGTCATGGGTACCCCAAGCCCCAGATCCTCCGGCAGCCTGAGTGGACCTCTCGCCCCAGCAGCTCAGCCGTGGGTGCATGGATCCCTGGCCCCGCCCACGCCTGTCTCTCTCCCCAGTTGACCTGCCGAGGGGATTTGGCCCTGCCAGCCGGGTTCCCACCGCAGCTGCGTCTCGGTGAGTGCGCGGGATTCGGCCCCTCCTGCCCGCCTTTGTTTTCCCAGCTCCCCGTGCTCTCTTGTAACCTCCTGCCCTCTGCTTCACAAGTGGCTGCGGACCACCCGCTGATCCCCCTGTTTGTCCCTTGCTAAGCCTTCCACTATCTCGCACAGTTTTTTAGGTGGGTATAAGTTCAACCTGAGGTGTGGGAAGCCCAATAGGCCAGCGATCTATGGCCAAGTGGAGCTTGATTCTGCCTGCTGTAAGTTGGGATCGATCTTACCAGGCGCCTCTCCAAATGGGAGTTCCCGAATACCGGGTTTAGTGGCTTCTGTGTCTGCGAGAGATGGAGGAGAGCTTTGCCCTTGGACTTTTAACAGTCCCTTGGGAGCTGTGAGTGTTCCCGTAGGGGTCTAGCCCCTCCGGTTTTTGCACAGTGCCCAATAACTCTGTGTTTTTTATGGCTCTTTTTTCCCCTGCGTTCAAAATGCGTCAGTGTAGGTTGCCACCATCTTGGCCCGCCAGACCTCTTTCTTTTCATGCCAGTAGGACAGTATGCCTTTGGTATATTATCATTTGAAAAATTTATATTTTATTTTATTATAATTTTCTAAACTTAGTTACCCCCCTTTTCAAAAAAACTTACAAAATCTAACACCCCTTCATGCTAAAAGTTCTGGAGAGAATTGGCATGCAAGGACTGTACCTAGAAAAATAAAGGCAATATACAGCAAGCCAGTGGCCAACATCATATTACATGGAGAGAAACTTGAAACATTTCCCCTAAACTCAAGGACAAGACATTGATGCCCACTTTCACCATATCTCTTCAATATAGTACTTGAAGTTCTTGCTAGAGCAATAAGACAACTAAAGGAGATAAGGGGATACAAATTGGAAATGAAGAACTCAAACTATCCCTATTTGCAGACGATATGATAGTATACATAAGCGACCCAAAAAAATCCACCAGAGAACTCTTACAGCAAGGTGGCTGGCTAAAAAATTAATTCAAAAAAAATCAGAAGCCCTTCTTTATACAACAAACAAATGGACTGAGAAAGAAATAAGGGAAACAACGCCCTTCACAATAGCCACAAACAATATAAAATACCTGGTGGTAACTCTAACCAAGCAAGTAAAGGACCTGTACAACAAGAACTTCAAGCCCTTGAAGAAAGAAAGTGAAGCGGCCTTTAGAAGATGGAAGGATTTCCCATGCTCATGGATATGTAGGATTAACATAATAAAAATGGCTATCCTACCAAAAGCAATATATAGATTCAATGAAATTCCTATCAAAATAACAACACAATTCTTTATAGACTTGGAAAAAGCTATTCTCAATTTCATGTGGAACAACAAAAAGCCCAGAATAGCTAAATCAATCCTGTACAAAAAAAAAAAAAAAAAATCTGGAGGTATCACCATCCCAGATTTCAAGCTGTACTACAGAACAATCGTAGTAAAAGCAGCATGGTACCTGTATAGAAACAGACCAGTAGGTCAATGAAATCGAATTGAAGACCCAGAAATGGACCCACACACCTATGGCCACCTAATTTTTGAAAAAGAAACCAGAACTTACTTGTATTTTCAAATTACCTCTCAAACATAGTTCCCTCCCCCCCCCCCCCCCCCATCCCCCCCCCCCACTTCCAAAGTCATTCCTTCCCTCCCTTCCATCTTCCTACCTTTCTTCCCTCCCTCCTTCCCTCCCTCCCTCGCTCCCTCCCTCCTTCACTACTCCTCTTCTCTTGGTACTCTCCTTTTCCTCAGATGAAGTAGTCCCTCACATATCCTAATCCCT
>CAJQZJ010000243.1:43220-69267 GCA_907164525.1 Lophiomys imhausi | reverse complement strand
TACGGATGTGAGTATGAAAAATAGGATGCAAGAGATGGAAGACAGGATCTCAGGCATGGAAAATTCTATGGAAGAAATCAGTACAACATCCAAAGAAAATAAGAAGGCTAAAAAATCTCTCACCCACAACATCTAAGAAATCAAGGACTCAATGAAAAGACAGAACCTAAGAATTATAGGCATAGAGGAAAGAGAAGACTCCCGACTCCATGGTCCAGGAATTATCTTCAACAAAATCATAGAAGAAAACTTCCCAAATCTAAAGAAAGAGATACCAGTAAAAATCCAAGAGGCTTACAGAACACCAAACAGATTAGATCAGAAAAGAAACTCCTCTCACCACATAATAATAGAAACTCCAAATGTAGAGAACAAAGAAAGGATATTAAAAGCTGTAAGAGAAAAAGGCCAAGTCACATACAATGGCAGACCCATCAGAATCACACCTGATTTCTCCTCAGAAACTTTAAAAGCTAGAAGGGCCTGAACAGATGTCCTACAAGCCCTGAGAGAACAGAGGTGCCCAGCCAGACTACTATACCCAGAAAAATTCTCTATCAACATAGAAGGAGAAAACAAGATATTCCATGACAAAATCAAATTCAAACAATATCTCCTCACAAACCCAGCCCTACAGAAGATCCTAGAAGGAAAATTCCAACACAGAGAAGATAACTACACCCAAGAAAACAGAGGAAATAGAAACCTCAACAGCAACTAAACAAAAGAGAAACACAAGACAGCCAGCTATACCAAAAGAATGGGAAATAACAACCTCTGATCACTAATTTCCATCAACATCAATGGACTCAACTCGCCAATAAAAAGACACAGACTTACAGACTGGATCCGTAAACAAGACACATCTTTTTGCTGTATACAAGAAACACATCTCACTATTGAAGATAAACACTACCTCAGATTAAAGGGCTGGGAAAAGGTCTTCCAAGCAAATGGACCCAGGAAACAAGCTGGAGTAATCACCCTAATATCAAACAAAATAGACTTACAATTGAAGTTAATAAAAAAAGACAGAGAAGGGCATTACATACTCATTAAAGGAAATATCCACCAAGAGGTCATCTCAATATTGAACATCTATGCCCCAAATACAAAGGCACCTACATTTGTAAAAGAAACGCTTCTAAAACTTAAATCGCACATCGATCCAAACACTTTAATAGTGGGATACTTCAACACCGCACTCACAACTATGGACAGATCATCAAGACAGAAGCCAAACAGAGAAATAATGAGTCTAACAAAGATCATGAACGAAATGAACCTAACAGATATCTACAGAACGTTTCACCCAAACACAAAAGAATCCACCTTCTTCTCAGCACCTCACGGAACCTTCTCCAAAATCGACCATACAGTTGCACACAAAGATAGCCTCAACAGACACAAGAAAATTGAAATAACCCCTTGTATCTTATCAGACCACCATGGAATAAAGCTGGACTTCAATAGCAAAAGAATCAACAGAAAGTATACACTCACATGGAAATTGAACAACTCTTTACTAGAGGACCACTGGGTCAGGGAAGAAATAAAGAAGGAAATCAAAGACTTCTTAAAATCCAACGAAAATGAAGACACAACATACCCAAACCTATGAGACACAATGAAAGCTGTGCTACGAGGAAAGTTCATAGCACTAAGTGCCTTCAAAAGAAAATTGTGACAGCTCATATTAGCGAATTAACAGCTAAACTGGGTGAACTGGAAAAAAAAGAAACAAACAATCCCAAGAGGAACAGAAAGCAGGAGATCATCAAACTTAGGGCTGAAATCAACAACTTAGAAACAAAAAGAATTATACAAAGAATCAATCAAACCAAGAGTTGTTTCTTCGAGAAAATCAACAAAATAGACAGACCCTTAGCTTAATTAACTAAAAGACTGAGGGAGAAAACACAAATCAACAAAATCAGAAATGAAAAGGGTGAAATAACAACAGACATTGAGGAAATCCAGAGAATATTTGGATCCTACTTTAAAAATCTATACTCCCCCAAATTTGAAAATTTAAGTGAAATGGACAATTTTCTTGATAGATTCCACCTACTGAAGCTAAATCAAGATCAGATAAACAGATTAAACAGCCCTATAACCCCTAAGGAAATAGAAACAGTCATTAAAAAATCTCCTAACCAAAAAAAGCCAAGGGCCAGATGGCTTTAGCACGGAATTCCACCGGACCTTCAAAGAGGAGCTAACACCAATAATTTTCAAACTCTTTCACCAAATAGAATCTGAAAGAACATTGCCAAACTCATTCTACGAGGCCACAATCACCCTGATTCCTAAACCACACAAAGACCCAACAAAGAAAGAGATCTTCAGACCAATCTCCCTCATGAACATAGATGCAAAAATACTTAATAAAATACTAGCAAACCGAATTCAAGAACACATCAAAAGTATCATACACCATGATCAAGTAGGCTTCATCCCTGGAATGCAGGGATGGTTCAACATAGGAAAGTCTATCAATGTCATTCACCATATAAACAAGATGAAAGAAAAAAAACACATGATAATCTTCCTAGATGCATAAAAAGCATTTGACAAAAATCCAACAACACTTCATGCTAAAAGTTATGGAGAGAACGGGCATAATAGGGCCGTACCTAGAAATAATAAAGGCAATATACAGCAGGCCAGTGGCCAACATCAAAATAAATGGTGAGAAACTTGGAGCATTTCCTCTAATCTCAGGGACAAGACAAGGATGACCACTTTCACCATATCTCTTCAATATAGTACTTGAAGTTCTTGCTAGAGCAATAAGACAACTGAAGGACATCAAGGGGATAAACATCGGAAACAAAGAAGTCAAATTATCCCTATTTGCAGATGATATGATAGTATACATAAGCAACCCCAAAAATTCCACCAGAGAACTCTTACAGCTGATAAACACCTTCAGCAAAGTGGCTTGATAAAAAATTAATTCAAAAAAATCAGAAGCCCTTCTTTATACAACAAGCAAATGGGCTGAGAAAGAAATAAGGGAAACAACCCCCTTCACAATAGCCACAAAGAACATAAAATACCTGGGGGTAACTCTAACCAAGCAAGTAAAGGACCTGTACAACAAGAACTTCAAGCCCTTGAAGAAAAAAAATGGAAGAGGCCTTTAGAAGATGGAAAGATCTTCCATGCTCATGGATAGGTAAGAGCAACATAATAGAAATGGCCATCCTACCAAAATCAATATATAGATTCAATGCAATTCCTATCAAAATACCAACACAATTCTTTATAGACTTGGAAAGTGCTAGTCTCAATTTCATATGGAACACCAAAAAGCCCAGAATAGCTAAATCAATCCTGTACAATAAAAAAACATCTGGAGGTATTACCATCCCAGATTTCAAGCTGTACTACAGAGCAATAGTTATAAAAACAGCATGGTATTGGTATAGAAACAGACCAGTAGATCAGTGGAATCGAATTGAAGACCCAGAAATAGACCCACACACTTATGGCCACCTAATTTTTGACAAAGAAGACAAAATGGCACAATGGAAGAAGGACAGCATCTTCAACAAATGGTGCTGGTCCAACTGTATGTCCATTTGTAAAAGAATGAAAATAGACCCATACCTTGTACAAAACTTAAGTCCAAGTGGATCAAAGACCTTAACATAAGGCCTGTAACACTAAATCTACTAGAAGATAAAGTGGGAGAAACCCACGAACTAATTGGCACAGGCGACAACTTCCTGAACATAACACCAACAGCTCAGGACTTGAGATCAACAATCAATAAATGGGACCTCATGAAACTGAAAAGCTTCTCTAAGGCAAAGGACACTGTCATTCGAACAAAACGGCAGCCTACAGACTGGGAGAAAATCTTCTCCAACCCCACATCTGACAGAGGGCTAATATCCAAAATCTACAAAGAACTCAAGAAATTAAATGCCAAGAGGGTGGGACTGGAGGTTGATAGGGTTGGGACTGCTATTGAGATGTAACTTGAAGATATAAAAAATAAAGGAAAAAAAAAAGAATGGAAAAAAAAAGAAACCACAGGTTCATTCTAAATGGGACATCAATAATTCACCATTCCCTGAATGTCTAAGGGACATCACAAAGTAGGGCAGGGGGAGAAAGAATGCAAAGACAAAAGGGAGTATATGGCTATAGCTAATGAAGAAACTGGATATGACAGCACATTTACACATACATACTCTTAGTACATGAGACAGAGTGCACAATAATTTACAAGATCAAATAATAAAGTTCCATTCACATCTGAAAATCCATTAGAAACTAATGGCTAATGGTGAAGGAAAATTAGTTTTGTTGAAGTTTTGCTTGTTTGTTTGTTTTTTCACAGATGAGTATTTTAAAAGCTTCACATTCTAACATATATGATTACACACATATGTTCATAGGGACAGCACTAAATAACCTTGGGGAGAAAAAAGGGAAAGAAAGGGATTGAGGATTGAGATTTGTGGAAAAAGAGAGATAACAAACATTAATTTAGGAAGAAACAGCACAAGGAGCTAGGAGAGGAATTGTATCATATGAAGTGTGGATGAATTTGATCCAAATTTATGTTACTTCCATGTATAAAGACTCCATAAAAATATTTCATAAAACTATTGTATTCTTTAATGTAGCTGGTAATAATAACTAACACACCCATACACCAAACTTATGAACCAAACACATAAATGTTCAACTAGTCAAACATCAAGAGCTTCCATAGATCTGAACTGTATGTAATGACAAACTTAAAGATTGAGATTTCATATTCTATTTAAATATGTTGGTGTTGGAAGTCTTTGTCTCACTTAGAGAGTGGCATAGAATGCTGCATACATTGGACTCTCTATATATCCCGAGGAAACTTGTCACAAAATTCCCTCAATATTTTATAATACATTGGAGGCTGCTTCATGAATGTCATCCTCAAAATTGGAGCTAATTGACACTTTTCTCAGTTGAAATCCCAAGTACTAAAACCACCTAGAGATTGCCTGAGGCTCACAGTTATTATTTAAAAAAAATTAGTGTTTGTGTAGGAAATCTACACAGATTTGCTGTTTATTTGAGAAGTTTGGAAAAGAACAACAACATGCATTAAAATAAACAACTACTAATTGAACTGTGTAATCAAACAAACAAGCCTATTATACTGTTAACTTTATGAATCTCATACAGTTTTTAATATTTGAAGTTAGTTATGCATTTGATTTTCAAGACTGCTCATTCAATATTCCATAGAGCTTAAGATGAATGTAAAGAATCTATGCACCTCAAGTTGAAATAGTTACATTACCATAATATCATTTCTCTCCCTCCATTTTACACCCATCTATTGAAATGTTTTTGGCCAATATGCTCTTTCTTTAACTGTCAAATATATAATGTTCTCAAATGGAAAATAGGTTCTTATAGAAGTGAGGTTGTGAAACAGTAGTTGTTTTGGTATCATGCAGGTTATAAGAATATTTCTTTAAAAATCAATATCAAGGTCACTATGTGTAGCATATAACCAATTTTATTCACATTTTGACTAATGACTACAATTTTCTTTCACAGAAGTATAACAAGAAAATGTAGTAGCTCTTAAGGCTTATTCACTGTATCAGCTCCCTTTGAAATACATGTTGTAAGATGATACCAGGGTTTTTATATACAAATAATGTATATTTAAGCAAAGTTGATGCTGCTTTTAAAGTGACAGTTACCTAAAATTACTATTTGTACCTCTGTGACATAGCAAGTGAAGTTCTGTTTAGCTGAACCATTTGGAAGTGAGAATTTGAGGTTACGACAAGGTGAGTGTGTTTTGGGAGCCTATTTCCTACACCATTGCATTCAATAGTGGTTGGAATTTTCAACTCATTCAAGTTTTAGTGAAATATGATAGTAAAGAATATCACATATAAAAGTTCTCATTAGGAAATAATATCTTTCCTTTAGGTAAGTACATTTTGTTGTTTAAAATTAGAATAGTCAACAATACTATTTCCTTTATGTAGTTCCCATATTATATAAATGCTCTAAATATTCAAAGTAATCACTTCCATGATGTTTTTTTTAATATTCAAGATCTATAGAAAGTAACCTTACATTTTACACAAAAATATCAAATGTACTCAAAATAGTAATTCCTTCTAAATTTAAAAATAATATTTGGTGTGCATAAGGCTCAAATATGAAATAAAATAGACACCATTTTATTCACACACAAAGAAAATTAATTACGGTTTTGTGATATTGATGCTAAATGAGAAGTGACATGATTTTGGAAATTAATGATATATATATTATATATTTACACACACACACACACATATATATATATATATAATATTTGCATGTGTCCAACTGATTATACCTTACTATGATGTCAGGACATTACCTATCCTTGATCATCTCCAGTGAAAGCCTACAATGTATGTGGGAAGAATTTAAAAGAAGGCTCTTGGGCTTCCCTTGAAAGCAAAGTGCTGGGTGGTCCAAAGGTGCTGCATTGTTGAGTTTTTCTCCCTTGTTTATGCATCCTGAAGATATTTTACAGTATTTCAATGATTATTCTATTGCAGGAGATTTTCCTGATCATAGTAGATTTGTCTAGGCTTGGAATAGATAGGTGTATATATATACATACATATATATATATGTATGTATATATATATGTATGTATATATATACACACATATAGATGATAGATGATAGATAGAGATAAACATAGGTATAGACATAGTGTTGAGGGAAGGTCTAATGACATTGCTTCTGACAGGTTGAATTCAATCCTGAGATTTGGATACCACCCCTTCTGAGGCATTCTCTTGATTGGTTAATAAAAGTCACTGATGGCCAATTAGCTGGTCAGAAAGACTATAGGAAGGTGGGACTTCCTGAGATTAGAACAGGAACACTGGGCACACACAGAGAACTCCTCTATTTCCACCAGGACACAGAAGTAGACGGAAGTCTTGAGAACTCTGGTAGGTAAGCAGAGGCGCACAGTAGTTTGGGATTAGGTAATCTGGGTTAATTTTGAGTAGCTAATTGAGAGTCTGCGCAGCTAAAGGCTAAGCATTAAAACATTAAAAGCTCTTGGTGTGTTTAATTATTGGTGAAAAGCCTGTGGTAGCTTATAGGCCCTCAGTCCAAGCAGTCCAGGGCCTTCGGACTTCCAGACTCCTGAACTCCCCCTCGAACCCAGCCCAAGTTCCTGCCAAGCTGCTGGTACTTCTACTGGCCTAACATAACAACTCATATTAATTAACAGAGTTTAGGTTAAAATGGTGTAGGCTGCCCTTGGTCCCAGGGCTCTTTCGTTAGGATAAATCAGGCAACCAGTTAAGGTACACAGACCAGGCTGTCTGCTCCTCTGCCAAGCCGCCTACTCTGCTGGCCTAATTTTACAGTTTATACTTACTAATAACTACAATAATTAATTATGTTGCAGTTTCAGTGTGTGTGTGTATGTATATACACACACACACACATATATATATATATGAGAGAGAGAGACAGACAGACACAGACAGAGATGGATATATACACACACACACATATATATATGTGTGTGTGTGTGTGTGTGTGTGTGTGTGACTTTATTTGGTTTATTAACAAGACTGTATCAAAGTATTAAATAATAAAATATGAGAGGATTAATTACATAAATACAGTTGATTTTTATAGATTATTACATAGATATATAGAGACAGAGATAACTAAAGAGATAGACATAGAGATGGTAGAGATAGAAATAGAGATGAAATAGATATCATATATCTCAATATCAAAAAATATTGAGTTAGGAAACCTTTGAATGCCAAATTCAACAAATCTCTTGAGGGTTTTGAAGACGACCTATCTATCTCCATATGTTTGGTTAAGCAAATGTTGCTTGTCTCCTAGCAACTTGATTTCTGGTTAACTTAGAAAGTATCTGTGATAAACTATGGTAGCACCTAACCAAATGACATGTTTGAATGACTATTAGTTTGCATCTCTTAATTATCCTAAACAGTTTGTGACAGTTGCTATCAATGGGCCAAAACTTCACACTGCATTTTTAATCGTTACCTAGGTACAGTACCTTAAAAAGGGTTAACCTTAATTTTGTATGAACATACAAAGTTCGATACCAATGTTGATATTTTTTTGATATTAAAACATGTCAGCTCCTCACAGCACCCCTATTCTACTCCAAATAGATGATGAGCATCACAGAATCTCCATTTGGAGATGGTTGCATTAGTGGCAAGCTGTCACTAGGCAAGAAAAATCCCTTGTTTAAACTGTAGACAGAATGCTGTCCGAAAAGGACAAAACTTAGAAGCATGTAAGTTGACAGCCTAGCTCTGCCAAGACAGCGTAGGCAAATCCTTTATAATTCCTGTTTTACCATTAATGTCTGACAGAGATACTGGGCCAAGAGGCTGAAGATAGATGCTCTAAGGTATGGAGAGAAATTGGGGACTGTCTAGGCAGCTAGTTTTCTGTCATTGCTTAGTTTTGGAGGAGGCTTGCTCTGTATTTCCTGTTTAATCGGATATATTTATCCTTCTGAGGTCTCTGGTGTGATTGAAGACCAGATGGTCACAGACTCACATTAAATTTTAAGTTGTTTAGGATTTAAAAGGATGATCTAGGTCGAAGAGGTTTTTAAGTTGGTAATGCAAATTAAGATGGAAACTGAGTTAAGAATAGAACATTAAACTCACTAAAATAGATATGTAATAGAATATTAATATCAGTTGCCAAATATATATGGACTGGACATTCAGAAAGTATGTTATACCTTATCATTTTCATAATTGTTGCCTAATTATTAAAAGAAAGAATTATGAGTTATGGGAGAAGTGGGAGAGGGTGGGAGGGTTGGGCCAGAAGGCTGGAGGTAGGGGATTGTGATAGAGATGTATCTTGAAGTAATAAATAAACATTAAAAAATATGTATCACATTTCTTTAGGAATCCTGTTTTCTAGACAAGGAGATATATACCTTGGATGTGGATGAATGAGAGAAGAATAGATCGAACACAAGAAATTCTACCATGGAAGATTCCACATTTAGGACAGAGCTTGGATTCTGGAAATGTGGCTTTTTTTCATCAACAATCAATTAGTTATATTATTTAACATATTAATTAATGACTGAAAAAAGCAGGCTATTTTTATGCTACTTTCTGGAACAATATACTAGAATTCTATTCACATGTCTAGGTAATATGCCTCTTTATACATAAAACTCAATAGGATGGTACATCTATATCAACCTCTAAAAATTAGTTTGTGCCTTTCTGACCTAATGCCTTAAAGTCTCCATTTTATCCTTGCAACATCTTCCCATTGATTTTTTCACTTTTATTTTTATTTTGCATCCAGATTTCCTAAACTGTTGATAGTGAATATATGGAAAACATTGAAATTTTAGAAATGATGATGTTATATTTTCCAATAGTTTATCATCATTTATTCTTCATTTGTCTTTTATTTTATATTAAGTGTGTTTCTTTACAGTCAAAAATAATAACATTAGGTAGTCTTATAAAGATATAATGAATTATTTTTCAGTTTTAGATTGGTTGGGAGTTGAGACAGTCTATGGTAATATATTTCTTTCAAGAAAGTAAGTTTTATGTCTAGTTATTTGGAGGAATCCAGTCTGTATGTTGCATAATACTAGTAAGTGTGTGTGTGTGTGTGTGTGTGTGTGTGTGTGTGTGTGTGACTTAGTGCTTTTTCTATGTGCACTGTTGTCAAATGAGAGATAGCTAATGGGAAGTAAAACCATCTATTTTTAAAATTATCCTATTGTTTCATGCCAAACTAACTTTAAAAAATAATCTCTGCAGATATATATTTAGCCTTTCAAATGGAAAAAATGCTTGGACTTGCAGAGAATTAGAGACCCTTTTTGATCTTAAAAAAATAAACTGAACTTTTTAAGAATGTTAGATACTTAGTACATGGATAGATGAAATATCTTCCTTGTGGGTTTTTGTTGGAGAAGTGAATGCACACAAACACTTAGTATCTTGTTTGCCTAAGTGCCCTGAAAAATACATGTTAGAAGACTGTATACTTGAGAAGCCTAGAGTTGTATATCTTAAATAAAGCCTATTCTTTTCTGAAAAGGAAACCAGGTGAGTGGATCTATGGAAGAGAAAAGCTGGGAGGAGAAACTGTTGTTGGGATGTATTATAAGAGAGAAGAACCTATTTTCAGCAACAACAAAAGAAGGGATGGATACTATACACATTTAACCCATTTAGAGTTTTTTGAAAGAAAAAAAAAATCCAAGGATTTTATTTTCTTTAAATTCATTTGAACAAAGCTATATGAACACATACAGTTCCTAAAATGAAAGTCGTTCCATTTCTTTTCTGTGTTTACAACCTTTGGAAAGCTTAATCTATTTAATATGTTCAAGATCCAAAAGATGATTTTAAAATTCATGATGTAAATATGTAGCACAGGTTGAGGAGGTGTAAGGCTGAATACAGAGTGTTCTCTCTGATTGGGAACATCATTTCTTGTCTGGAGTGACATCAGGTGACACCCGTGGATGTTATTTTTAAATCATTGGATCTGCTTGTTGTTTCAACTGTATCAGCACCTGGTGAAACCTGCAGCTGAGAAGATTTTGCAATTTTAAAATAAGTGAATCAAAGATTATTTTTAATTTCAATTTCAAATGCGATAATCACCTGTATTTAATATTAGCCATATTTAGACAAGCTGCCTGTCTGCACATAAATGCTTCCTCTCTACCTCTGTCATTCTTCCAGTCAACATTTTAATTGCTTTTTTCAATATGTAGATTCACAGTCTTCCTTGGCTGGGTTGTCTATAAAACCATCACAACCAATTATTTATGTATACCTATGTATTAAAAAATCAAAAAAAATTCTCAAGCACCAACTAATTATCTTTTTTGTCAGGTCACCTTGTGAGTAAAACTTTTAATGTTTTGATTTGCTGCATATTTCCTCAGTCAGTATATATTTACACTCTACTTTTCCTTATTGTATGTTTTATCTGAGACCATATCCATTCCACTTTTTCTATTTTTCTGTGACAGTCCTGCTACTGTACTCATTAAAATATTTCTATTAACATCATTTAAAAAGATGCTGATGTAAAAAAATTCTAGGGTAATAAAATTAAATTTATATTTGCAAGATCATTGAAATCACCTACAACCTAGAAAACATGTCACAGACAGACAGAAAAGTCCAAATACTCACTGCAGTCATATGAAAAGACCAATGTGTGTCACTTCTTTGATATGAAATTATTTGATGCTTCTGAATGGAATTTAAATCATAAAAGTGATTCAATAAAAACAATATGAAGTTCTTTATTTTAAGACCAGACCCTCCAAAGGATGAGAAATTGAATAAAAGTAGTCCTAACAAGAGTCTACAGTTTGATGGAAGAACTGCATCAATGTATAACTATAATACAAGTTTATGATTGCTTTTATTTTGACAACATAAAAAATATCAAAAACAGGTAACTATAGTCTGAATAACCCCTTCATTGTAAAATAGCCATTTCAGGAGATATAATTTATATAGCTATCAATCTATGCTTATAATAAGTTCAGTGATTACCAAATAAGCATCAATTTTCAAATTATGAAATTACTGAACTTTTTTGAAAATGCTGTATATTTAATATCATTCCCTGAATTCATAAGGTCATTTATTTTTAATATATGCATACTGTTGTGAAGGTTTGGTCACATGAGTGCAGATACTAATATGTGAGTTTGTACACATTAGTAGAGACACTTTGGAGGCATCAGAAGGAGCTAGAGTTAGAGTTACAGGCAATTGTGAGCCACCCTTCATGGCTGCTGGAAATTAAATTTTGTCCTCTGTATGAGCATTGCATACTCTTAACTGTGCAGAAATATCTTAAGATTCTACTTAACTGAGTTCTATTTATCTTTAAAAATACATTTATAATTAGTATTGTTTAATTTCCAGTTAAGCACACAGCAACACTTTAATGAAACGTACATTATTATAATTAATAGCTGAAATCCACTAACCAGAGAGCTAGAGCAAAAATTAAAACATAAATTGTACAATATTTTTCTTTAAAAAACTGTTCTATGGCAGCTTATTGAAATAAAACAGAAAGAGAAAAAAATTCTAAGAGATCAAACATGCTTAGAAACTTGTAATGTTTTAGTTGGGTAAACTAATGTTCTTCTATACAGAAATGGTAATTACTAAAGAGCAGAGCAGAAATATCTCTAAAAACATAATTTAAAATTGAGAGTGAAAACGTAACCAGAGACAACCCATGCATCTTTCAGTATGCACAGAGAATTGGAAGAGAATGGGAAAATATTGATCTGAAAACTGCAGCCCTATAAAAAAAGAATAAAATTGCTCAGATGCTTTTGCCTGTGTTACATAAAATGATATTTTGTGTGAGAATTGAATCTATATGCTGAAGATTATGAATTGTAAAATATTCTGGCATTAATAAAGTATAATAATATACTCTTGCATATGTCAATTTCCTAGAAGAACTCAAGAAATTGAGTGAGTCAATTTTCCTGGAAACTCACTGAGTGCCTTAGATAGGGCCTTTTTTAGTACTTCAATGTCTCGTTCATCTAATAGTTCATACATTAAGAGAAACTAAATTATATTGTCATATATTTTCAAAGGAGATAATAAGTAAACTAACTTTAATTTTTAAAAGGAAAGAAGAAAAAATGAATTTAAAAGAATTTTTACCAACTTGTAACAGGATAAAAAAGACACATAAACCAGCTTATTCATAACCTAAATTATTCCACTATGATTTGGTTGTATGATTTCACAAGGTTAATTTAGACTTTAGGGTTCCAAAATCTGTTTTGACAGTTGAGGAAAGGGTTGTTATTTAAGAAACAGTAAGTAATACCTTGTATTATGCCAAAATAGAAATTTCTGAACCACAAACAATCTCCAGAACTAAAAACAGTAGATTGTTTTCCTTAAAATCCAAAATGGTTCTGAGTATACAACATTAAACAATTTCAATGAATTTTATCTACAATCTTTTCTGCTCTATACTTTTTCTGTTGTTGCTGCTATCATTGATTTGTTTCATAGCTGTTGTTTGTTTTAGATTTTTGTTTTGCTTGTTTGTTGATTAGTTTGAGTAATTACACAGAGAAAATTGCACTGCATGGGTACAAACAGTCGTAAGTGCTAGAAAGAACAAACGTGTTAAAGAAATATCCTCCGTATACTCAGATTATTGTCATATCAAACTGATCTCAAAATTCAATGCTCAAGTAATGAAATACCCTAAATAAACATAATACCTTTAAAATTCATGAGGATTGTAAATATATTGTATTACGTACATTAATATTTTATTATTTATCACTATAATTTTTCTCTATATAAGCTTTGATTGACTTAATTCCTAATGTGTTCAAAATTTGCAAAGCTATTATCTTCATAAAGGAACTTGATTTCTCATTCTAGCATGAGAAAATATTTTAGTTTTAGTATGATGTTTAATATTTTAATTGTCAAGTACATCAATGAAAAATTTAATGCAAATCTCTGTGGAATTTAACTGGATAAATATGAAAAGGAAAAGATTTAGGTTAACTCTTGTAGCAGTGTTTATTTATTGATCTAGATAACACATTTTTTGAAATTACATATATTTATGTGCCAACGTTTAAGCATGGAACTCAATTGGCGATGATCTCTGGGAGTTTTTTTTTTTTTTTTTCCATCCTACTTTTCTGAAATAGGTCCTCTCATTCCAACTTTATGTGGGTGACAGGGATGGAGTTCAGGTTGTTTGGACTAGAAGAAAGCTCTTAACCAACTCACAGTAAGGTAATAATTTTTGAAGGAGACATTCCTGAAATATGTTTAAAATAATTTTCAATAGCATGCTTATATTTATAAGAACAACTACTAGTATCTCAGTGTTAATGTCATAATATATTTCATCTTTTCAGATATTAATTTTGTTATTTGCTATTAGCATGATCTATTTCCAAATCAAAATCTCATCAATTTTATCTATATATAGAAGAAAAATCTTAGTTTATTTCATACAACTTCCTTAATGTTTATGAATGTTCAGATGTGATGAGATTTCAATTGCTGAGGTGTAAAAAGGCACTTAGCATGTGAAGAATAAACAGTGTATTGGGTTTGCAAAATTAATATCAAGCATTCCATGATTTAATATGCAAGACAAATCCTTTGTCATTGCTATCTATTGGGGTTATCATTATTTATTATTTAAAAATTGATTGTTGTGTTTTAATGATATATTGTTTGTTTGTTTGTTTTTTAGTTTTCTTTCCCTGGCAATGAGACACTTTTCACTGGCCGTACTGCCTTGTAGGCCCCCAGTGTATGAGGAGGCTCTTAACCCTCATATGACTTCTGAACTAGGCTGAGGAACTGTGATATATGGATACTCCACTCCAAAGGAGTGGGATGGAAGGGTTAGTGGCTAGAAGGTGGGAGGGTGGGGCTGGGAAGGGGGGAAAGAAGACAATATGATGGAGCTGTTACCTGAAGCAACAAACAAATAAATTTATTTATTTAAAAAAACTCTTATAGATATTTTTAATTTTATAAAGATCATTTTCACACTCATTATCCATTATGTCAGCAATTAAATAAACTTGTAAAAATCATTTTAAATGGGCATTATATGACACTTTATTGACAACCTTATATTAAGGAAGAGAATCGTTTTCTTCATAAGAATATTCAAATAAATTAATAAAATTAACCATTTTATAACTTGTTTTGCTTGAATAGAGATAATAAAAAGTATGAATGCTAAGTGAAAGCATCTGTTCTAGGTAACTGCTATGATAAAATCCCTTAAAATTCTGGGATATATCATACTCTGAATCAGTTATTCAAATTACTTTTAGATCCCTCAGTAGTAAAAAAAGTTACAAGATATTGCCACTGATATTTAAAATATATTACATTCACAGTACATATTTATAATACTCCATGCGTGCACTAGGACTGAGGATATAACATAATAGCAAAACAATTGCTAAGCATACCTAGCATACCTAGCATACCTAGCATTCCTAGCATTCCTAGCGTACCTAGGCAACTGTTTGCTGTTATGCTAGATCTTCAGATTCATGATGCCTACCCTCACCAATGGCACAAAACAAAATAAAAACATATATATTGACTATGACAGGGATATTGATAAAATAAAATACTATTTACTTTTACCTGGAAATAGAGCACATGTTTGCCTAAATAAACAAATATTCTTAGTAGCAATATAATCTTGAAATACTTAGAGGAAAATCAACATAAACAGCAAGAAGCCAGAAATTCTTTACTAAAAGATTCTGTAGAGTACACAGTTTCCAGAACTAAAGATATAGTTTAGGCATTGCATTGTAGAAAGTTTTAAAGAATCTACTTTTCTCCATACATTAAAGCATCTATCTTGAGCCTTTTTTGCCCAGTATCTCAGAGTATCTCAGACAGACATTAATTGTAAAGCAAGAATTATGAAGGATTTGCCTACCCTGTTTTTGCAGAGCTAGGCTGTCTATTTATCTGCTTCTAAGTTTTGTCCTTTAACTACAACATTTTGTCTACAGTTGAAGCAAGTGATTTTTCTTGCCTAGTAACAAGCTTGCCACTATTGTAACCATCTCCAAATGGAGATTCTTTGATGCTCATCATTTACTTGGGAGTAGAATGGAGGGTGCTGTTAGGATCTGGCATGTCTCAATATCAAAAAATCTTAAGAAAACATCTTTGAATGCCACATTCTACATATCTCTTGAGGTTTTTGAAGACCACATATCTATCTCCATGTATTTGAATAAGCAAATGTTTCTTGTCTCTTAGCAACTTGATTTCTGATTAACTTAGAAAATATCTTTGATAAACTACGACAGTACCTAAAAAAATGACATATTTGAATGACTATTAGTTTGCATTTCTTAACTATCCTCAACAGTTTGTGACAGTTGCTGCAAAAGACCAAAAGTTCACATTGCATTTTTAAGCATTACATAGGTACAATACCTCAAAAAGTGCTAACCTTAATTTTGTATCAATATAAAAAGTTCAATACTAATATAGCCAAATATAATCTTAATTTTGTATCAATATACAAAGGTCAATACCAATGTAGTCAAATAAAACTTAAATTTTATATCAATTTTTCTCATAAACTTTTGTGTGAAAATTTTGAATGTACACATTTGTATCCTACAAAATACCTGGCTGAGAATATGGCTATTTTGATTCCTCCACTCTCTCTATACTATGTCATATAACCTCAGTTGGTATATTTTCATACTTGATCCATCTCTTTGTGTCTTAGTTACTTATGTCATAACCATAAAACACCCAACAAATGCTAGTTCAGGAAAGATGTGCTTATTTTTGGCCAAAATTTGAGAGTCCAATACGTCATGTCAGGGAAGTCATGGCAGCAGGAACTTGAGAAAGCTGATAAAATGTTTCTGCAGACAGGAATCATAGTGAGACAAATAGTGGTGCTCAGTTTTTTGTTTTTGTTTGTTTGTTTTGTTTTTGTTTGTTTTGTTTTCTCCTTTTTTTTCAGTTCAGGACCCAGACCATGGGAATGTCTGGCTCACATTAGAGTGGAAGGAGGGCAGTGTGATGGAGATTTAATTTGAAGTAATAAATAACAAAACAAAAACAAACAAACAAAAAGCTCAGGCTCTAAGACAAACAATAAATGGGAACTCATGAAACTAAAAAGCTTCTGGAAGGCAAAGGACAGTGTCATTAGAACAAAACAGCAAACTACAGGTTGAGAAAAGATCTTTACCAACCCCACATCTGACAGAGGGCTAATATACAAAATGTATAAAGAACTCAAGAAATTAAACACCAAGAAACCAGATAATCAAATAAAAAAATGGGAAAGAGCTAAACTGAGAATTCACAAAAGAGGAATCTCTAATGGCCATGAGACACTCAAAGAAATGCTCAACATCCTTAATCATCAGAGAAATGCAATTCAAGATGACTGAGAATCCATCTCACATCTGTCAGAATGGCTAAGATAAAAAATTCTAATGAGAGCACATGCTGGCAAGGTTGTAAAAGAAGGGAACACTCCTCCACTACTGGTGGGAGTGCAAGCTTGTTCAACCACTATGGAAATCAATCTGGCGATATCTTAGAAAACATGGAATACCTCTACCGCAAGACCTAGCTGACAGGAACCAACCACGGGCAAACTGTGAGATATTTGAAACTGTCGTATATCGGATGCATGTACTAGTATGGACCCTTCTGGTGGGGAAACAGAGCTTACTTGTACACAGCTCTGCCACCTGAAATAATTAGGTCTCCACCTGGGAGGTGGGACTGAATTACTCACCTTATAGGGGTGGAGTAAGGCAACTCTACTCCTATACCACAGTGCCCCCTTTGGACCCAAGTCCAGAAGACAGAAAAAAAAAATTTCACATGGCCAGAGGCCCCACAAAAAAAAAAAAAAAAACAGAGCGAAATGTCTCCAACAAAAGAAAGCAACACTATTAGGTCCAGACCAAAACACCTCACCACAACTGAAACACATGAAAACGATGATAATTCTACATTATGGAAAGTGATAAAATCCCTTCAAGAAGAACTTAAAACTATGAAGGAATTCAAAGAAGCCACAATTTACAAGTCAAAACAACGAATAACATCATTAAAGAGCTCCAAGCCAAGGTGACCCAGCTTGAACAGGAAAAGGATAAAGCAATGAAAGATCTCCAGACAAAAACAAGCAAACTGGAGAAGGAAATGTACAAAACGAACACTACCATTCAAGACATGAAAATAGAAATGGAAACAATAAAGAAAACACAGTCAGAGTTAAAAGAGGAAATGGAGAATCAAGAGAAGAGAACAGGAACTACGGATGTGAGTATGAAAAATAGGATGCAAGAGATGGAAGACAGGATCTCAGGCATGGAAAATTCTATGGAAGAAATCAGTACAACATTCAAAGAAAATGAGAAGGCTAAAAAAATCTCTCACCCACAACATCCAAGAAATCAAGGACTCAATGAAAAGACGGAACCTAAGAATTATAGGCATAGAGGAAAGAGAAGACGTCCGACTCCATGGTCCAGGAAATATCATCAACAAAATCATAGAAGAAAACTTCCCAAACCTAAAGAAAGAGATGCCAGTAAAAATCCAAGAGGCTTACAGAACACCAAACAGATTAGATCAGAAAAGAAACTCCTCTCACCACATAATAATAGAAACTCCAAATGTAGAGAACAAAGAAAGGATATTAAAAGCTGTAAGAGAAAAAGGCCAAGTCACATATAATGGCAGACCCATCAGAATCACAACTGACTTCTCCTCAGAAACTTTAAAATCTAGAAGGGCCTGGACGGATGTCCTACAAGCCCTGAGAGAACATAGGTGCCCAGCCAGACTACTATACCCAGCAAAACTCTCTATCAACATAGAAGGAGAAAACAAGATATTCCATAACAAAATCAAATTCAAACAATATCTCCTCACAAACCCAGCCCTACAGAAGATCCTAGAAGGAAAATTCCAACCCAGAGAAGATAACTACACCCAAGAAAACAGAGGAAATAGAAACCACCACAGCATCTAAACAAAAGTAAAACACAAGACAGCCAAGTATACCAAAATAATGGGAAATAACAACCCCTGGTCAAATATCCATCAACATCAATGGACTCAACTCGCCAATAAAAAGACAAAGACTTACAAACTGGATCCGTAAACAAGACCCATCTTTTTGCTGTATACAAGAAACACACCTGGGGGGGGCCAAGATGGCAGCGAACTGCTCTGATGCATTTTAAACATGGGAGAAAATAGCAATAAAAAAAAAACCGACAGAGTTATTGGACACTGTGCAAAAACTGGAGGGGCTAGACCCTCCGGGAACACTCACAGCTACCAGGGGACTGTTAAAAGTCCCAGGGTAAGGCTCTCCCCCCATCTCTCTCAGTCACAGAAGCCACTAAATCCGGGATTCGGGAACTCCCATTTGGAGAGGCGCCTGGTAAGATGGACCCCAACACACAGCAGGCAGAATCAGAGGCCACATGGCGATCGCTCACTAGACTACTAGGCTCCCCACACCTCAGGAGGTCCTAATACCTACTTAGGAAATTTTGCGGGATAGTTGAAGTCTTAGCAAGGAAGAAACAGGGCGCTCGGTGGGTGGTCCGAAGCCACTCGAGCCGAGGATGATTCGAGAGAGCGGGAAGCCGGCAGCCAGAGCAGTCAGGGTGGGAGGCAGGCACAGGCGGGCAGGGCTGAAGCCCAGCACACCCACAGCAGAGCAGCTAGGGAGGGAAGCCTGCACAGGCGGCGGGAGGGGCCAAGGCACGTGCACCCACAGCAGAGCAGCTGGGGAGGGAAGCCGGCACAGGCGGCAGGAGGGGCCAAAGCTCTGCACACCCACGACAGAGCAGCTGGGGAGGGAGGCCAGCACAGGCGGCCGGAGGGGCCAGGGCTCCGCGCACCCATGGCTGAGCAGACAGGGAGGGAAGCCAGCACAGGCGGGTGGGGATGAGGGGCCAGGCCTGTGGTGTAGGAGCCTAGTGGGAAACCAGAAGCCAGGGGACCATAGCTATATTCTGGAAAACCCAGACATATTAGGTGTGGAGCCAGGCCCTATCAGGCTCCGTGATGACAAACAAAGCCCACAGAATCTGTGCCTGGGCAAACAGGTCCATACCATCAGAACCATTACAGGCTGATCACTCAGTGTGCAACATAGAGAAGTCTGAATTGGGAGCAGTGAAACAATCCTGGACCATTACTCACTACTTGGGAATAGGCTGCACCAGCTCACAATGCTTCAGGTTATTAAAACCACAGTGACCCTGAGATCCACCTGTAAGCAACGACAGATAGCCAAGGAATTGGACTCCTTCACCAAAGCATCCACTGTGGATCCAAGCCCAGAAAACGACGAGAACAGGAGCTAAGCAGAATTATCCTAGCTCATCCTATTCGGATGACCTCACAACAACAGAAACACATGAAAATGATGACAATTCTCCATTAAGGAAAGTGATAGAGTCCCTTCAAGAAGAACTTAAATCTATGAAGGAATTCAAAGAAGCCACAATTTTACAAGTCAAAACAACGAACAACACAATTAAAGAACTCCAAGCCAAGGTGACAGAGCTTAAACAGGAAAAGGACAAAGCAATGAAAGATTTTCAGACAAAAACAAGCAGGCTGGAGAAGGAAATGTACAAAAGGAACAATACCATAAAAGACATGAAAATAGAAATAGAAACAATAAAGAAAACAAAGTCAGAGTTAAAAGAGGAAGTGGAGAACCAAGGGAAGAGTACAGGAACTACGGATGTGAGTATCAAAAATAGGATGCAAGAGATGGAAGACAGGATCTCAGGCATGGAATATTCGATGGAAGAAATCAGTACAACATCCAAAGAAAAAGAGAAGGCTAAAAAAATCTCTCACCCACAACATCCAAGAAATCAAGGACTCAATGAAAAGATGGAACCTAAGAATTATAGGCATAGAGGAAAGAGAGGACTCCCGACTCCAAGGTCCAGGAAATATCTTCAACAAAATCATAGAAGAAAACTTCCCAAACCTGAAAAAAGAGATGCCAATAAAAATCCAAGAGGCTTACAGAAGACCGAACAGATTAGATCAGAAAAGAAACTCCTCTCGCCACATAGTAATTGAAACACCAAATGTACAGAACAAAGAAAGAATATTAAAAGCTGTAAGAGAAAAAGTCAAGTCACATACAATGGCAGCCCCATCAGAATTACACCTGACTTCTCCTCAGAAGCTTTAAAAGCTAGAAGGGCCTGGACAGATATCCTACAAGTCCTGAGTGATCATAGGTGCCCAGCCAGACTATTATACCCAGCAAAACTCTCTATCAACATAGATGGAGAAAACAAGATATTCCATGACAAAATCAAATTTAAACAATACCTGCCCACAAACCCAGCCCTACAGAAAATCCTAGAAGGAAAATTCCAACCCAGAGAAGAAAACTTCACCCAAGAAAACAAAGGGAATAGAAAACTCCTCGGCAACTAAACCAAAAGAGGCACAGGACCATCACCTATACCGAACTAATGGGAAATAACAACCCCAGGTCACTAACATCCATCAACATCAATGGACTCAACTCCCCAATAAAAAGACACAGGTGTACAGAGTGGATCCGCAAGCAAGACCCGTCCTTTTGTTGCATGCAAGAAACACATCTCACTACCAAAGATAGACACTACCTCAGAGTAAAGGGCTGTGAAAAGTTTATCCAAACAAATGAACCCAGGAAGCAAGCTGGAGTAGCCATCCTAATATCAAACAAAACAGACTTCCAACTGAAGTTAATGAAAAAAGACAAAGAAGGACATTATATTAAAGGGAATAAAGGGAATATTCATCAAGAGGAAATCTCAATACTGAACATCTATGCCCCAAATACAAAGGCACCTACTTTTGTAAAAGAAACACTTCTAAAACTTAAATCGCATGTCGATCACAACACATTAGTAGTGGGAGACTTCAAAACCCCACTCACAACAATGGACAGATCATCAAGACTGAGGCCAAACAGAGAAATATTGAGTCTAACAGATATCATGAAACAAATGGACCTAACAAATAGCTAAAGGATGTTTAACCCAAACACAAAGGAATACACCTTTTTCACAGCACCTCACGGAACCTTCTCCAAAATCGACAACATAGATGGACAAAAAGATAGTCTCAATAGATACAAGAAAATTGAAATAACACCTTGTATCTTATCAGACCACCATGGAATAAAGCTGGTCTTCAACAGCAAAAGAATCAACAGAAAGCCTACACACACATGGAAATTGAACAGCTCCTTACTGGATGATCACTGGGTCAGGGAAGAAATAAAGAAGGAAATCAAAGACTTCTTAAAATCCAACGACAATGAAGACACAACATACCCAAACCTATGGGATACAATGAAAGCTGTGCTACGATGAAAGTTCATAGCACTAAGTGCTTTCAAAAAGAAAATTGTGACAGCTCATATTAGTGAATTAACAGCTAAGCTGGGTGAATTGGAAAAAAAAGAAGCAAACACTCCCAGGAGGAGCAGAAGGCAGGAAATCATCAAATTTAGGGCTGAAATCAACAACTTAGAATCAAAAAGAACTACACAAAGAATCAATGAAACCAAGAGTTGGTTCTTCGAGAAAATCCACAAAATAGACATACCCCTAGCCAAATTAACTAAAAGGCAAAGGGAAAGAACCCAAATCAACAAAAACCGAAACGAAAAGGGAGAAATAACAACAGACATTGAGGAGATCCAGAAAATATTCGGGTTCTATTTTAAAAATATATATTCCACCAAATTTGAAAACCCAAGCGAAATGGACAATTTCCTCGATAAACTCCACCTACCAAAACTAAATCAAAATCAGATTAACAGCTTAAACAGCCCAATAACCCCTGAGGAAATAGAAACAGTCATTAATAATCTCCCAACAAAAAAAAGCCCAGGGCCAGATTGCTTTAGCACGGAATTCTACTGGGCCTTCAAAGAGGAGCTAACACCATTACTCTTCAAACTCTTCCACCACATAAAAACAGAAAGAACACTGCCAAACTCATTCTATGAGGCCACTGTCATTCTGATTCCTAAACCACACAACAACCCAACAAAGAAAGAGAACTTAAGACCAATCTCCCTCATGAACATAGATGCAAAAATACTTAAAAAATACTAGCAATCTGAATTCAAGAACACATCAAAAGTATCATACATCATGATCAAGTAGGCTTCATCCCAGGAATGGAGGGATGGTTCAATATACGAAAGTCTATCAATGTAATTCACCATATAAACAAGATGAAAGAAAAAAAAACACATGATAATCTCGCTAGATGCAGAAAAAGCATTTGACAAAATCCAACACCCCTTCATGCTAAAAGTTCTGGAGAGAACGGGCATACAAAGACCATACCTAGAAATAATAAAGGCAATATACACCAAGCCAGTGGCCAACAACAATTTAATTGATGAGAAGCTTGAAGCATTTCCTCTAAAATCAGAGACAAGACAAGGATGTCCACTCTCACCATATCTCTTCAATATAGTACTTGAAGTTCTTGCTAGAACAATAAGACAACTAAAAGAGATCAAAGGGATAAATATTGGAAACGAAGAAGTCAAATTATCCCTATTCGCAGATGATATGTTAGTATACATAAGCGACCCCAAAAATTCCACCAAAGAACTCTTACAGCTGATTAACAACTTCAGAAAGGTGGCTGGATACAAATTAACTCAAAAAAATCAGAAGCCCTTCTTCATACAACAAACAAATATACCGAGAAAGAAATAAGGGAAACAACCCACTTCACAATAGCCACAAACAATATAAAATACCAGGGGGTAACTCTAACCAAGCAAGTATAGGACCTATACAACTAGAACTTCAAGCCCCTGAAGAAAGAAATGGAAGAGGCCTTTAGAAGATGGAAAGATCTCCAATGCTCATGGATAGGTAGGATCAACATAATAAAAATGGCTATCCTACGAAAAGCAATATATAGATTCAATGCATTCCTATCAAAATACCAACACAATTCTTTATAGACCTGAAAAAGCTATTCTCAACTTCATATGGAACAACAACAAGCCCAGAATAGCTAAATCAATCATTTACAATAACAAAAGCATCTGGAGGTATCACCATACCAGATTTCAAGCTGTACTACAGAGCAATAGTAATAAAAACAGCATGTCACTGGTATAGAAACAGACCAGTGGATCAATGGAATCGAATTGAAGACCCAAACATGGACCCACACACCTATGGCCAACTAATCTTTGACAAAGAACCAAAACCGCACAATGGAAGAAGGACAGCATCTTCAACAAATGGTGCTGGTCCAACTGGATGTCCACTTGCAAAAGAATGAAATTAGACCCATACTTATCACCTTGTACAAAACTTAAATCCAAGTGGATAAAAGACCTTAACATAAGGCCAGCCACATTAAAGATACTAGAAGAAAAAGTAAGAGAAACCCTCGAACTCATTGGCACAGGTGACAACTTCCTGAACAGAACACCAACAGCTCAGGACCTGAGATCAACAATCAATAAATGGGACCTCATGAAACTGAAAAGCTTCTGTAAGGCAAAAGACACTGTCATTTGAACAAAATGTCAACCAACAGACTGGGAGAAAATCTTCACCAACCTCACATCTGACAGAGTGCTATTATCTAAAATCTAGAAAGAACTCAAGAAACTAAATGCCAAGAAACCAAATAATCCAATCAAAAAATGGGAGATGGAGCTAAATAGAGAATTCACAAAGGAGGAATCCCTAATGGCCGAGAGACACCTGAATAAATGCTCAACATCCTTAATCATCAGAGAAATGCAACTCAAGACGACTCTGAGACTCCATCTCACACCTGTCAGAATGGCTAAGATAAAGAGCCCAAATGACAGCACTTGCTGGCAAGGGTGTGGAGAAAGGGGAACCCTACTCCATTGCTGGTGGGAATTCAGGCTTGTGCAACCACTATGCAGGTCTTTCTGGCGATATCTTAGAAATCTTGGAATAACTTTGCCTCAGGACCCAGCAATACCACTTCTGGGTATACACCCAAAGGACCTCTCACGGAGACATAGGGAAGTCTCCTCATCTGTGTTCATAGCAGCCCTATTTGTAATAGCTAGAAATTGGAAACAACTCAGATGTCCCTCAACTAAAGAATGGATTAAAAAACTGTGGTATATCTATAAAATGGAATATTACTCAGCTATAAGAAACAATGAAATCATGCAATTTTCAACCAAATGGATGGATCTAGAGAAGCTCATCCTGAGTGAGCTAACCCAGACTCAGAAGGATGCACATGGCATCTACTCACTTATAGTAGGACTTTAGCTATATCTTACAGGATATCTGTACTACAACCAACACACCAAAAGGAACATGGACATAAACTTTTTTTTTCTTTTTCTTTTTCCTTTTCCTTTTTCTTTTTCCTCTCTTTTTTGTTGCTGTTATTTGATTTGTGGGTTTGTTTGTCTGTTTGTTTTTTAGTTTCCCCCCATAGCAGGGAGACACCTTTCACTGGCAGTACTGCCTCGTAGGCCCCCGGTGTATGAAGAGGCTCTTGGACCTCATATGACTCTTGATCTGTGGTGAAAGACTGTTATGCAGGGACACTCCACCCCAGAGGAACAAGACGGAAGGGTCAGGGGGGTAGAGCATGGGAGGGTGGGGCTGGAAAGCGGGCAAAGAGG
Source organism: Lophiomys imhausi (assembly GCA_907164525.1). Classification (NCBI taxonomy): domain Eukaryota; kingdom Metazoa; phylum Chordata; class Mammalia; order Rodentia; family Muridae; genus Lophiomys; species Lophiomys imhausi. The sequence continues at coordinate 43,950 of CAJQZJ010000243.1, read as the reverse complement.
ACTATATTATAAGGATGTAACCTGAAGCAACAAACAAATAAATTTATTAATTAAAAAAAGCAGGTAACAATGTTAAAACACTGTAAATAAAATAAAGGATACAGCCATTCAACCTGGTTTTATAAACCTCCAAGTGTCGATAAAACGTAGAGCTAAGGTAAAATACATGAGAAATGTGGTGTTAACTCATGCCTTTAACTTCAGCAGAGACGTGAGGAGCACCATAGAGTTAGTGGTCTTGAGAATTCTAGAGTTACATGGAACAGGGTGGTGAGGGTGCACACCCTTAATCCAATCATTCAAGAATAATACACCCTTAATCCCAACACACTAGAGACAGAAACAGGCAGATCTCAGAGCTGAAGGTCAGCCTGATACAAAACAAACTCTAAATAGAGAAAAACTTCGATCCAGGCGTGGTGGAACACATCTCTAATCCCTTCATATGGGAACCACAGGTCTCTGATCCCAATAATTAGAATGCAGAGACACACACATAGGATTTGGAAGGACCTAAGTTTAAAAGCTACTTACAAAAGGCCTACTCAATACAAACAAATTGTCCTTTGAGATCTCAAAATATATACACTAAAGCTGGTTTAGCTCCAAAATAGTAAAATAATTTCTTCTTTAACCCAGATTGAAAGATAGCACTTTATATATTATCAAAAAACCAAATTTGCTTCAGGAGAAATATTACCTAGCCCCCCCCCCCCCCCCCCCCCAAAAA
>CAJQZJ010000243.1:14200-38387 GCA_907164525.1 Lophiomys imhausi | reverse complement strand
TTAAGTGAAATGGACAATTTTCTTGATAGATTCCACCTACTGAAGCTAAATCAAGATCAGATAAACAGATTAAACAGCCCAATAACCCATAAGGAAATAGAAACAGTCATTAAAAATTTCCCAACCAAAAAAAAGCCCAGGGCCAGATGGCTTTAGCACGGAATTCTACCGGACCTTCAAAGAGGAGCTAACACCAATACTTTTCAAACTCTTTCACCAAATAGAATCTGAAAGAACATTGCCAAATTCATTCTATGAGGCCACAATCACCCTGATTCCTAAACCACACAAAGACCCAACAAAGAAAGAGAACTTCAGACCAATCTCCCTCATGAACATATATGCAAAAATACTTAATAAAATACTAGCAAACCGAATTCAAGAACACATCAAAAGTATCATACAACATGATCAAGTAGGCTTCATCCCAGGAATGCAGGGATGGTTCAACACACGAAAGTCTATCAACGTCATTCACCATATAAACAAGATGAAAGAAAAAAAACCGCATGATAATCTCGCTAGATGCAGAAAAAGCATTTGACAAAATCCAACACCCTTCATGCTAAAAGTTCTGGAGAGAACTGGCAAACAAGGGCCATACCTAGAAATAATAAAGGCAATATACAGCAAGCCAGTAGCCAACATCAAAATAAATGGTGAGAAACTTGAAGCATTTCCTCTAAACTCAGAGACAAGACAAGGATGTCCACTTTCACCATATCTCTTCAATATAGTACTTGAAGTTCTTGCTAGAGCAATAAGACAACTAAAGGACATCAAGGGGATAAACATCGGAAACAAAGAAGTCAAATTATCCCTATTTGCAGATGATATGATAGTATACATAAGCAACCCCAAAAATTCCACCAGAGAACTCTTACAGCTGATAAACACCTTCAGCAAAGTGGCTTGATACAAAATTAATTCAAAACAATCAGAAGCCCTTCTTTATACAACAAACAAATGGGCTGAGAAAGAAATAAGGGAAACAACCCCCTTCACAATAGCCACAAACAACATAAAATACCTGGAGATAACTCTAACCAAGCAAGTAAAGGACCTGTAAAACAAGAACTTCAAGCCCTTTAGGAAAGAAACGGAAGAGGCCTTTAGAAGATGGAAAGATTTCCCATGCTCATGGATTGGTAGGATCAACATAATAAAAACGGCCATCCTACAAAAAGCAAAATATAGATTCAATGCAATTCCTATAAAAATACCAACACAATTTTTTATAGACTAGGAAAGTGTTATTCTCATTTTCATATGGAACAACACAAAGTGCAGAATAGCTAAATCAATCCTGTACAATAAAAAAAACATCTGGAGGTATTACCATCCCAGATTTCAAGCTGTACTACAGAGCAATAGTAATAAAAACAGCATGGTTTTGGTATAGAAATAGATCAATGGAATCGAATTGAAGATCCAGAAATAGACCCACACACTTATGGCCACCTAATTTTTGACAAAGAAGACAAAATGGCACAATGAAAGAAGGACAGCATCTTCAACAAATGGTGCTGGTCCAACTGGATGTCCATTTGTAAAAGAATGAAGTTAGACCCATACTTATCACCTTGTAGAAAACTTAAGTCCAAGTGTATCAAAGACCTTAACATAAGGCCAGTCACACTAAATCTACTAGAAGATAAAGTGGGAGAAACCCTCGAACTAATTGGCACAGGTGACAACTTCCTGAACAGAACACCAACAGCTCAGGACTTGAGATCAACAATCAATAAATGGGACCTCATGAAACTGAAAAGCTTCTCTAAGGCAAAGGACACTGTCATTCGAACAAAACGGCAGCCTACAGACTGGGAGAAAATCTTCACCAACTTCACATCTGACAGAGGGCTAATATCCAAAATCTACAAAGAACTCAAGAAATTAAATGCCAAGAAACAAAATAACCCAATCAAAAAATGGGGGACAGAGCTAAATAGAGAATTCACAAAGGAGGAATCCCTAATGGCTGAGAGACACTTGAAGAAATGCTCAACATCCTTAATCATCAGAGAAATGCAACTCAAGACGACTCTGAGATTCCATCTCACAACTGTCAGAATGGCTAAGATCAAAACCTCAAATGACTGCACATGCTGGTGAGGGTGTGGAGAAAGGGGTACCCTACTCCATTGCTGGGGGAAGGCAGGCTTGTGCAACCACTATGTAGGTCATTCTGGCGATATCTTAGAAAACTTGTATTAGCTCTACCACAGGACCCAGCCATACCACTTCTGGGTATACACCCAAATGCCTCTTCACAGAATCATAAGGAAGTTTCCTCATGTATGTTTATAGCAGCCTTATTTGTAATAGCTAGAAACTGGAAACAACCCAGATGTCCCTCAACCGAAAAATGGGTTAAAAAACTGTGGTACATCTACACAATGGAATATTATTCAGCTATCAGGAACAATGAAATTATGCAATTTGCAGCCAAATGGATGGAACTAGAAAAGCTCATCCTGAGTGAACTAACTCAGACTCAGAAGGACACATATGGCATCTATTCACTTATAGTAGGATTTTAGCTATATAGTAGAAGGTATCAATACTACAACTAACACACCAAAGGGAACTTGGACATAGACTTCTTATTTTTAATTTTTAATTATTTTCTATATATTAGTTATATTTTTTTCTATTTTTTAGTCCTTTTATCTATTGTCTGCTTATTGGTTTGTTTGTTTAGTAGTTCTCTCTCTCCTGGGCAACGAGACACTTTTCACTGATGGTACTGCTTCGTAGATCCCCAATGAATGAAGAGGCTCTTCGCCCTTATATGACCTCTCAGCTGAGATGAGGGACTGTTATATAAGGATACCCCACCTCAGTGAAATGTGATGGAAGTGTTAGGAGGTAACGGAAAAAAAATGAAATGTGATGTTTCGGCCTTTTATTACTAATTGTCATAAACTGTTTAGGATAACTAAGAAATGCAAACTAATCGTTGTGCAAGCCGGTCATTCTTTTAGGTACTATGACAGCCTATTATAGTTACTTGCTAAGCTAATCAGCAATAAACCTGCTAAGAGACAAGCAACATCTGCTTACCCTAATATAAGAGATAGATAGGGCCTCTTCAAAAACCTCAAGAGATCTGCAGAATATGGCATTCAAAGATGTTTTCGTAACTTTAGATTTTTTTTTATATCAAGACATATCAACTCCTGACAGCACCCCCTAGTCTCCTCCAAGTAGAAGATGAGCATCAAAGAATCTCCAGTGTGAGATGATTGATTTAGTCGCAAGCCTATCTCTTGGTCGGAAAAGCCCCTTGCTCCAACTGTAGACAGAATCCTGTCCAAAAAGGACAAAACCTGGAAGCAGGTAAGTCGACAGCCTAGCTCTTCCAAGACAGGGTAGGTAAGTCCTTCATAGCCCCTGCTCTACAATCAATGTCTGTCAGAAAAACGGGGCCAAATGACTGAAGATTGATGCTGTAATGTATGGAGAGAAAATGGGAACTGTCCAGGCAGCCACTGGTATGTCATTTCTTAGTTTGGGAAGCTGCAGGCCCAAAAACTTCCTATAAAATCAGATATATTTATCCCTCTCAGGTCTCTGAGGTGGTTGAAGAACAGATAGCTAGAGTCTCATAATTAAATTTTGAGTTGTTTAGGAGTCAAGAGAGTGTTACAGATCTAAGAAGATACTTTTAAAATTGTGTTGCAAGTTAGTATGAATGTTGAGTCAGATATAGAACTTTAAACTCATGGAGATGTTTAGATAGTAGAATGTTAAAGTCAGGTACCAAATACATATGGACTGGTCATTGGAAATGTACGTTAAGCCATGTAACCCTCATAACTGTGGCCTAATTACCTCTGTTGTACTGTATTGTATTTATTATTTTAAGAGAAAGAGCCATTTGTTGGACTGAAAGGGGAAAGTGTACGGGGAAATAAGATATACCTTAAACTTAAAAGAAAAAAAAAGGGAAGAGGATGGGGGGTTGAAGGTGGAGGGTGGGACTGGAGGGGTAATAGGGAGGGGACTGCAATTGAGATGTAACTTGAAGAAATAAAAAATAAAGGAAAAAGAAAAAAGACCCAGCCATGCCACTTCTGGGTATACATCTAAATGATTCCTCACCAAACTACAAGGACATTTTCTCATTTGTGTCCAAAGAGGCCTTATTTATAATAGCTAGAAACTGAAAACAACCCAGATGTCCCTCATCTGATGAATAGATTAAAAAAAATATGGTACATTTACACAATGTAATACTACTCAGCTATCAGAAACAACAAAATCATGCAATTTTCAGCCAAATCGATAGAACTAGAAAAGTTCATTCTGAGTGAACTAACACAGACTCAAAAGATGAACATGACATCTATTCACTTATCATTGGATTTTAGCCAAATAGTACAGGATAACTATTGTACAACCAACACAGGAAAAGGAAAAGGAACATAGACTTTGTTACCTGTTAATGACACACTTTGCCCTAGTGGTGCTACTGTGTAGGCCCCAAGTAAATGAGGAAGCTCTTAGCCCTCCTATGACTGCTGAACTGGATGGGGGACTCATATGTAAGGACACTGCACTCTGGAGGAGTGGGATAAGAGGGAGGGGGGAGGGGGTGGGGAGGACTGGGATGGGGTTGGAAGTGGACACTGTGATTGAGATGTAACTTGAAGTAATAAATAAATATTAAAAAACAGAAACAAAAAAAAGTGAGTTAGCCTACACCATTTAACCACTCTAGGTATTCTGTCCAGATATGCACACAGACTAACCTTATTTATTTAATACACTGCAGGTATTTTCAGGAGCTAATCTCACAGCTGATCCCAAACATTGTCAACTAGACAATCAACCAGGTCATGTTGGTTCACTTCCTGTCATCACACATCACTTTATGTGGTGTCTGATTTCTCCCAGCTGAATTGTCTCTTCAGACTACCATGGTCTTACATGTCTTGCAATTGAAGAATATATACCTTTCAATAATCTGCCTACTATGTGCACCAAAACATGAACTCCAACCACATTCCCCTCCACAACCTAAGTTTCTAGTATCCAGTGACAATCACGTACTCCAAGTACTCCATGTGATTTCCTATATTAAAGTGAATCATTTTATTTTTCAGAAAGAGTCCATTGTAAACAATGGAATTCAAAGAAAATAATAATTGAGTAAATTTATGAGACTAATAATGCTTAATTTCCCTCCATGCTTTTCTTACACTGATTACAATGCAGGTCACACTAATTTATATTTACATAACAGAAATGAGAGTTTTCAAGAAAAATAATTTCCTACAAACATATACAGACAAAAGTACCTAAGAATACTTTGAAGAACCTATGAAGTCAATTTCTTCATAGGTTTTGCTTTCAGTCAAGACAACAAAGAGTACTTAAGACATAAAAATATGCAGTTCTAAATTCAACAATTGTTGCATGTGTGTATGTCTTTGGTGTTTACTCAGTACTGATATGTGCATTATATAAATCTGTCTGCCTAAGACCCACATATTTGATAAATCAGAGATGGTGAATACACTTTTAAGATACTGCTGTTCATTTGTGTATGATTTATACGATTATTTCAGAATTAGTGGTGACTTTTGTAAAAATACAATTTCAAAGTGACAACACATAAGCACATACATGTGCAAACATATACACACATACACACACATGCACATTTATACACACACATACACAACTGATATATCAGATAAACATTAGAGTAAGTTACAGTAAGGCTGATGATGAAAATGTGCTATGCCTCATTATTTATCAAAATGATTAAATATGTACAGTGTTATATTGCTGAGATAGATATTATCCACCTCCCTTACTACATGTGCTACATATAAAATGATTCAATTTTTGAATAACATTATCACTAGATTCTGATAATAACATAATCAAAAACAATTGTATCTATATTGAAATTATAAATTTCTTATGTTAAACATAGACAGAAATATTTAATGAAAGTCATTTTTCATTTTGTTCTTAAGCTACAATTCATTTTTCTGACTCCCTCATTCAATCCTACCTCTCTCTCGTAGTTTCGATCTTACACATAAACACAAATACATGATTTTTATATGCTTTCATGTTAAACTTTTAGGAATAAGATAATCAAAGAATATCCTAAATTAAATGTTTTAGTTCTCTTATTCTTCACTTCATTGAGATGAGTTCACTTATTTCCCAACATGTGAGTTGCATGTCTCTTTCATTCTTACTTAATGGCCATTTGCATATTTTGTATTCTTAACTATAGGAAGCCTGTTTAAGGATATTGCTACTATTAGATTTCCATCACTTGATTACTATAGATGCACTATAGTGTGCTGCTCTTTTGTGACACAGATTGTCCTATATTTATTACCATCAGACTATATTTACTTCTCTTCATAATATTTTGTTTTGGAGTGTAGTGCATAAAATATCATGAAATTTACATAACCTCTTGCAAGACACCTACTTATATTCTTGTTATCACATACTTGAGCTAAAATTTGTATATTTCTCACAATGACTTATTGAAAGGGAGAGGGATAAGAATCACTAAGTGTCATCTGGATAATACCCAAATTGCTAATGAAAACAGAACAGCATATCTAGAGAAGCAAAAGCAAAGCAACATAAAAAAATGAAGAAAGAATAACTAGATATTGATTATGTATTTCAGTATATAGATGTGAATATCCATTGCTGTTCTCAGTTACATATATATGTATGTATATTAAATATGTAATTATGACTTAAATAAAGTTGAAATATAAATGATATTAATTTACATTCTTAGGATTTTCACACTAAATTTATTCATATTATAAACTGCTACTTCTAGTTGGTTTAACATAATGTTTACTGAGGAATATTGTTTCAAAAAAAACAAGATATATGCTGCTCACATAAGATAAGAATTGAAGAAAATTAAATTATAGTATAAAAAGTTACAAAATGAAGGCATTTTTACATATAATTAATATAAAGATAACATTTTATCCTTATACTTTTTAGCTATAAAACATTCTTACAAGATATAATTTTACACAAAAAAATCTTTCTAAATATTTTGCTGATAAGTAGATACCAGATGTTTGTTTAGAAGTGCTTGGGCATTTTAGGATTCTAAGACTTTAGTAAATACTGGCAGATAGAGATAATTACAAAATTACTATTTTTATGAATCAAGCCAATATTTTTTAATATATTTAGATTGGGGTACTCTGTTGAAGGCTCTATACTAATGCAAGAAGGATGAGGATAAATGCTAATCAGAATTAAATAAAATATGTTATTAGCTATTTGAAGAAACTCAGTGGGTATCAGGGTATAATTGTAAAATAGAGCATTAATATCATCTCAGAGGAAAATCTTTTTAAGCAACAATACAATGCAATAACCCAAAGATAAGAATTCAAGACTTATCTGTATAATTTACAAGAAATATATATTGATCCTTAAAATGTAAGAGACTCAAAATAACACAACCAACTTCTGTGTAAATGAACTAGAAACACAAACCAACTGTATTCAAGAATACCTGAAATACCGTTCTAGGGAATTAATCATGAGAACAATCCTAGGAAAACACCTACCTGCTTTGAGCATTTACTTGTAGCTATGTAAGTGAAGACCAAATAAATTTTGTTACAGATAGTCTACATTAACTGCTTACTTTGTTTTAATGGTGTATGTGAGTACCTGAGTGTATAAGTGTCTATGTGTTTGCAGGTGCTAGCAGAGGCCAAAAGAGCATGTGAAGTCCCATGAGCTAGAATTACAGGTGGTTTTAAGTGCAGGGCACCTAACTCGGGTTCTCTGGAGAAGTAACAAGTGCTCTTAATGAGCAGTCCATCTCTCCATCTCAAGTCTATGCATATAATTGCATTGCCAAACAAAGTAATAGAAAATATACAATTAATAAATGTTTGTTGAATAGAAAAACAAAGGTGTCTTGATATACGGCTTTCAATTTTGAAATTGTGTGGGTAGTTATTATGCCAACCTTACTCAGCACATTAATCACATCAAAACTGTAACTACCTATTTAGATAGATTTACTTTTCCATTCTTCTATGTCTGTCCAGAAACAAAATCCATATCTACTGTGTTTTGTCTTTCAGAAATCAAAACGAAAAAGTGTCCCATGTAGAAAACAGATGGATAATCAATGCATTCTATCCTTTTCCTTTTAAAGAGTGAAAGACAAAAGAAAACAAAATCTTACAACCACCATGAGAAGTCTATAATCAACTCTGAGAATTTTAACAGATAAGGATGGTCTTAAAATAGAGAATGTTTTCTCTAGGCCAAACAAAATATACCTTTTAATTACAGCCAATAAAGAAAAATTCAATGTAGGTTTCTTTATGCAATTATGCATTTGTTTGTGTCATTTGCTCACCAGCAAACAGTGAAGAATAGAAGATAATAAAAGAAGATAGTCCCTGCCTATAACCTATCCGGGTTTATCTAGGGATGGAGCCATCTGATTCATCTGAAACTCCGTGATATAATTAAAATGCCATTAAAAAAAAGTCAGGATAGTGGAAAGAATATAGCTTTTTAAATTATTTTTTCCCAAATGATAAATTTTAAGCATCAAGTTCTACTAATAAAAGGGTCTGTTTCCTCACTTTGCTTCCCGTGGCTTCTAACTCCCTAAAAAACCTTCAGTTACTTTCTGATAAGACTCAGGACTCTACTTCAGTTTTATTTCTAGAATACATAAACAGATAACTTTAATGTCCATACTTCTAGCTGGGTGGAATGTTATTAAAATTGAGTTATCTTTTTGATAATTTCTAATTTATAAGCTTCTTATTGGTTACAGTGAGATAGATGCTAAACTATATTTTGAGATATAACTCACAGCAAATTGATGGAATAGATCCAATATGCTAGTATTCACCGCTTTTTCAAAAACTGAAAACAATGAGCAGGCTAACTGAAAACTATAATTTATTTTTATTGTTGTTATCATGGAAGAAAAACTTGTCCATAGTGTTTTCCCATAAGGGTGAATGCAGGCATCCACCTCATATTTATGGAAATCATTTTAAATCATATTCAATAACATCAATTCTAAATAGAACGTGTGCTGTCATAAGACAGGCTTAAGGTTGGAAAAAGTGGGCAATTAAAAACCTTCAGCACATTTACCCATGTGTACCCAAATTGTAAATCATTAATCCTAAGTAAACCACTTGCTGGGGACAGTGTAACACAGCATAAAGATTTCCAATGTGCATAACTATTAATCTCATATTGAATTTTCATCTTTTGAAAAAGAGTAAGCAAGGTGACTTTTTGAAAGTGCTATATTAATTTCATAAATAAAAATAAGGTATTTTTCTTTTTTCATGTATTGCTATAGCTACATTTAAACTGCAATTGTTTCTTCATATTTATATTGTATTTCATTCACCACTGAATGCTATTGGGCATTCAATAACTCACTGTTATAAAGTAGCAATAAATAACTTTGCCATTTCATACATATTTTAAATACATTCTTATTATTACAAACAGACAATAAAAGAACTTTGCTAACCTCAGAGTTTTGGGTAAATATACAAATAGCCACTGATATATGTAGATTAATAGATTTCATTAATACAGACCTCAATCTTTTTTTCCCTGAAATTTTGTGTATAAAAGTGATCAGATAGGATAGATTTCATGGTTGTTCTTCATCATGAGACATCTGTTCTTCATTTTTGAGACTGTATCTCTATCTGGAACCTGTGGTTCAAAGATTAGTCTAGGTAGATTTGCTAGTGAGATCTTGCAATCTGCACAACTCAAACGTGCCAGTTCTAGGTTTATAAGCAGGCAACATCAGCTTCATCCTTTAATAGATGTGTTGCTATTTGGCCTTTGAATCTTTTTTTCAGCCCCTTAGTCCGAATTTTTATAGCCAAACTTCTTATCTCGATTTTATTTATGATTTTTTAAATCTATTACAATTCTCTGTGTTTGTGTGTGTTTGCTTACTTTTGTGATTTGTACCTACTATAACATATTCATTATTGCATGTTTATTGTGAAATGATTAAAAAACTTCAGGGTAGAAATCAGTGATGTACAAATCATTAAAGAATAGACGAATAGAATAAAGAATAAATAAAGAATATATAACAAATATAATTTTCTTGCCCATGATTCTTTTTTTTTAATGTTTATTTATTACTTCAAGTTACATCTCCATCACAGTGCCCTCTTTCCACCCCTCCAAGTCCCACACTTACACTCTCTACTCCCTCTCCCTTCTGTCCTACTCCTCCAGAGTGGAGTGTCCCTACATATCAGTCCTCTGCCCCAGCTCAGCATCATATGAGGGCCAAGAACCTCCTCATACACTGGGGGCCTACATGGCAGCACCACTGGGGCAAAGTGTGTCATTAACAGGTAACAAAGCCTATGTTCCTGTTCCTTTTGGTGCATTGGTTATAGTATAGTTATCCTGTACTATATGGATAAAATCTGATTATAAGTGAATATCTGACATTGCTCATGATTCTTAATGAAAAATTTCTAGCTCTACAATCTCAGGTTACAGGCTTCTCTTTGCTCTTACAGAGTACAAAATGCTAATGCCAATGTCCTGAAATTTAAGGCCACTAGCTATGTCAGACTCTTACATGTGAGGCCAAGGCTAACCTGGTGCACATAGCAGCTTTTATATATCCAAGACTTACTCTAGAGATTCAGAGACTGTCTGACTTTCTTTCAAGGGCTCATAAGTGAAATACAAATCTCAGGAGAATAGTAGTATAATTTCGACTAATGAGAAGCAATAATATTGAAAATGTTGACATCATTGTCTTTAACTAGAATTTATAATGAGTGAATAACATATAATCTCATATCATGTTGCAACTCAACTCTTACCTAAACTCCCTGTTTTCCCTTACAAGTGATACTTTCTTAACACTTCTTGTTTCCTCCTGACATGGAATGAACAAGAGTATTCAACATATGCAACTATTGAGCACAAATGACACTAAATCAGAGCTTCAATATTCATTCCATCACTGTTTCTCATTGTTTAAATGTTATCAAGGTAACTAACAGTACTTGTACAAAATGCAGGTTCAGAGTTTGTCCCAACTAGAGCAGTATTTTTATTGATGTATAGAGATACCATTTCAGATATAACTCAAAAGAATATGAGGAAAATGTAATATGTTCCCTCCTAGTAAAATAGGATTACATAGTTTCTTGAACTATGTGACAAGGCTATTGTGAAATCTGTGATTTCTTCCCAGCAAACATATTGACCCTAATAATAACTAGCCTCAATTTCTATAATAATCATACATTTTGGTTATAGTCTCTAATGACCTCATTGTTTCCAGTTCACCTCCTGTCACTTTTGCTCCAGTACTTATTTTTTCAGGTATGTGTTTGGTTCACTGCTTGATTATGACCTCTCCAGGTCCACACTTTAAAAGCTTACAAACAAGAATGTCAGTTTTGACAGGTGCTATGGACCTATAATAGATGGGAACCTGTGGGAGGTCCAGGGGTGAAGGAAGTATCATGGAATGGACTATGGCACACTGTATGCCCTCTCTCTCTTTCTTCCTTTGCTTCTACCTATGGTCTGTGTGATACTCAGTCATCAGCCTCCTTAATCAGAATAAAAGCACTAGAACCACATGATTATGCAAACATGTAAGGCAATAGCTTCTTTATTTTTAAGGAACTTTTTTACCCACAGGTGAATCTAGCTTATCTAATTCCACACCCAAATATTTTCCTTTATGTATAATGTTCTTACACATAGACATCTACAATATTTCACTCATTAAATATTTCTTCTACCATCTTAGATCAACGGATTCTACTATTATAACTGCTCCGAAAATCATGCATTAGTCCACATACTTTGCTAAGCTCATGGGACACACCTTAATCTTACTTTTGAACAATTTGCCTTCTGTGCTCTCTTCAAAATGTATGCTGACAATACATCCTCCTACATAAAATTCCTCATCAGTTTCTCAATGTTTCTCAATGTTATCAATACTGTGTCTGCAGTGATCAAACCTCTGCATATTCTATTTCCTGTCATGAACTTTACCTTGAAAATTTCTCCTAAACATTCTGATATGCAAACCTACCAAGCTGTTCACTTTTTCTAAGCGTATTTAAACATACAATGGCCTTCTCTGTAATCTTTCTGTCCTTTTCTCAATTAATCTTTGATATTTATTTTGCAAAGGTACTTTATTCAGGTCTCCTCTAACACAGTATGTGGGGGAATCTTGTTGTAACCTCATAAAATGTCCACACTCCCAAAGCAACAATTTATAATTTTAGACAATTATTTGATTGTTGTCAGTGTCTTCAACTAGGTTTTAAGTTACAAGGTTCAGACTATACCATCATTTGACCTCCTGGGTGTCTCCAAACCAGCATTTAATACACTTTAAGCAAATATTGCCTATATTCCTTGGATACATTAAATGCTATGAGAGTGTGTATTATGTCCTAGGAGAATCAAGATTTCTCCTGTTGACCATAGAGTGGTATATTTGGAGAACTAGATTTAACATGGGTGTATATTTAATCAATAAAAAATATAATATGGAGCTGGGCGTGGTGGCACATGCCTTTAATCTCAGCACTCCAGAGACAGAGGCAGGCAGATCTTTGTGAGTTCAAGGCCATCCTGATCTACAAAGTGAGTCCAGGAGAGCCAGTGCTACACAAAGAAGCCTTGTCTCAAAAAATCAAACTAAAATAAAATAATAATAATTTATGGAAGTTAAAAATGTAACACAGTTAGAAAAGAATGAATTATACCAGGATAGAAAAAATATAGAAAGAAATGATAGGGTAGACAGTTGAGGTTATGAGAAATACAGAAATTATGGGAACCATTGAACAGTTATTGTCTACCTGTGAATGATAATGTTATACCAGGAAATACCATTATGGTAGTATATGTAGAATATATATATATATATATATATATGTGTGTGTGTGTGTGTGTGTGTGTGTGTGTGTGTGTGTGAGTGTGTGTGTGTGTGTGCATGGAAATAATGACTTAACTAAAAAAAGCTTTGATAATTTTTATGGGAAATTCTGACACCCAAAACCAAGTACCATGAGCACAAAAATAGGCTGTTGGAGAAGAAACACATTCCTATGCTTGATTTCAGTTTTCAACCATCTATTTTAAAACAAGTTCACACATTAAACTAAATGAGTGGCTTTTAATCTGTGAGTCACGACCCCTTTGGGTATCAAATGACCCTTTTGCAGGGGTTGCAAATCAGATATTCTTCATATCTTATATTCACATTATAATTCATAAGAGTAGGAAAATTATAGTTATGAAATAGAACAAAAATAATTTTATAGTTCGAGGTCACCACAATAGCAACATTAGAAAAGTTGAGAACCACCAATCTAAAAGATTCCTCCAGAATGTGCCTGATTTCTACTGGGGATATCCTGAATCTCAAGGCTTGTTTTGTCATAAGAGGAGATACTCAGAAACAGAGCCACACTTCTTTAGGACTTCTAAATGATTTCTGGAATCTCTGAGTCTACCATCACCTAAGCCATAACAGGTTGAAACATCACACATCTGGAAAGCATCTACTGCTCATCCATCGTTCATGACCCTCCCAGATGAGTCTCTTCAAATGCTTCTTTTAATTATAAAAGACTGGATACATGGTTTGCTATTGTTAAGCACATTCAGATCAAGTGTGTTTTTTAAATGATGCTAGGATATGTGCCTCCCTTATCTCTACTATTCAGCATCAACCTGGAGTAAACTAAATCTCTTCTTCACATATTTTTTAACTTCTGATTGATTCTTCATGAATTTCACATCATGCATCCCAGTCCCACTTATCTGCCCATCCCTTCATAGCTGCCCTCTACCTTTGCCACCTCCCTCACTAAAGAAAACAACCAAGCAATAAAACAACAAATATATAAATACATAGATAATTACATACTTAGATAGATGATAGATAATTGCATAGATACATAGACAGATGATAGATAGATAGATAGATAGATAGATAGATAGATAGATAGATAGATGAAAACAAAAACAAAATCTCATAGTGGGAGCTGTGGTGTGTCAAGGTGTGTCATACAGTGTATATACACTTTTGCCCAAACAGCTTTACTTGTAAATGTTCATTGCATTGAGTCATTGGTCTGATTTGAAGGTTCTGACTTCTGCAGGACTATTATTACTATATCCTCACTGGGACTTCTCACACATTTAATCATCTCCATGTCAGCCTGGTCTTTTAACTGTGTGAGAAAATATGAATTGCCCTTTCCTACAACAATCAAATATTCTATTTTGCATTGATCCTAACTTTTTCACTTATGATAACACACTTATTTTAAAACGTTTTATATAGATTTTCACATTTTAATGTCTTTGGATTTCCTTCCTTCTATGCTCCTTAGTACCCTTCAAGGCATGTTTTAAGGTGCATAGCAAATGTCAAGCGTGTGGTATTCTACCTTCATGATCAAGAGAATCATTTATGAATACCCAAGTATATAAATGAAGAAAGAACAGACAAATGAAAATTTAAGTGCCTGTTAAAGGTATTTTTATTTGAATATCAATATTAGTCATAGAAATCCAGCACTGAGCAAAAAAGGAATGAGTGCTGTGATTACCAAATGATTGAATTAAAAAAGATACTTTTTTATTTAAATGTAGGAAGAAGCATTCTAATTTCCCAGCAAAGAACCATGGCAGGTCCTGAAAATTAAATTGGGCATTCTTAATTACAGAATTTTAATAGACAGCACAGCGGTTATGACAGGCTTCTAATCTTTGTCTTCTTGTGTAGACAACATGATCCTTTGATTGTCGATGTTTAGACTATTACAGGTTTAAACAAATATATATATAATTTTATATGAAAAATGCTAGTGTCCTTTCATGCCACATTTAAATGAAGATAGATCTCTTGTGAAAAGAATAAGAGGACTTCTCAAAACCTAGCATTCTAGGAATAAAAGAGGATTTAAAGTAGTTCAAGATAACAATCTCTAGAAATTTAAAAATATAGATTCCCGATGACTGGTATTTGAATAAGTTAGAAAATTATTGCTGATTGACTTCCTTAGAGTAGTGATGACTTATACCTCAGCTGTTAGAGATGGCATATATTGATATGCCTAGTCACTGTTTCTTCACCTACACGAGTATGTTGTGGAAAATAACAAAGTCATTCCATCTTCCATGCTGGTGACCAAAGAGCGACAGCCAGAACTCAGTCATCATCCACTTCAAAAGATCAGTTTCCACTCTCCAAAATTTTAGATTCTGGAATTTGCCTGAATCAAATAATTTATTTGTATTTCAGTTTTCATATTTTAAAATGATATTTTGATTTGCTCCAATCTCTGTACTAAAGATAAAATGTTAAAATATTTAGAAAAATGTCTGGCTCAAATATCTAAAGTTTGCTGAATGTTCACTAAGCATACTTAAAATTTTTGTGGATAATGTTTATTAAATACAACAGCAAGTTACATAGTATTGATGAGTCGAGATTAAAATAATGAACAGAACAGGAACAAGAAATAGGACTTGGTTTATTTTGTGCTTAAAGTAAATAATAAACAGTTATAAAAGGTAGTAACTTTAATAGGTAATACTTTTTACAAAGATAATTAATAGCGTCCAAGTCCTATTAGTTCTTATGATATTCATAAGATATTTTGGAATTGAATATCATCCATCTAACTGATAACAGAATTTACTAATATATACATTTCATATCTTAAAGATTTTTGAAGTTGAAAAACACCCTACAGACTCTGCTTCTTTAAATATCAATATTTTGATTCTTTTTAAAGATGGCTGTAAGCGAGTATTACAGAATTTGAATGTAGCTTACTAATTAATTGGTATGATTTCAACTCTCATTGTATTTAGTAAGAAAACTTTATGAGAACAATAAGTCCTAGCTTATCAAGGGAAATTAAAACTTATGGAAGATGTTAAGAAATAATAATAACTGGAAAGGAGTTGTGGAGGACAGCTTCACATAGAACACATTCCCCTGGTATGCCCTGAGATTTAGATTTGACATATATTAATTGACTCAGTAGACTCCTATCACTTCTTGTTTCTTGCCACCTCTAAAAATGTCCTGCTCAAAATTATCATCTTCCATTTAAGCCTCTGCAGGTATTAATTTTGTGTGTTGGGGAATATAATAATGTCATGGGTAAATTGTGCTTATTAATTTTGTCAATTCATTTTAAGAACAACTGCCATACAGCCTTGCCATTTGAAAGCACTGCTTTTCCTCTCATAAGGCCAAGAGTATCCATTTAACAAATGAGTATTAATTACTAAGTCTTGCATAAAGAGATGTGGTTATAAAAGTTTCATAATATGGCAAATTAGACCTTGTGAAGGGAACAAAATTGAGATTATTATGTGGTAGACTGACATAGTCCAAAGGGGGGGGGGTCTAGATTTGGAAAAGAAGAAACAAGTCTCATAGAGAGCTGGTGGTAGGTAGCATTCTGTAAAACTAACCCTAGTGGTCTTTGCTTCTTTATGTCTTCTATCTTTTTTTTTTCAGGCTCTTTTTATTGGGTGTGTTCTCAACTCAGGATTTGTTGAAATAAAAAAAAAGAGTACATCAAAGTAATTTGATATCACTTCTGAGATTGAGTTGCAAATACTTTCTTCCTTGTTGTTCTGAGAGGACCCAGTTGCCTGCTATTTCTAGCTACACAGGTAGGCTCTCAGATGGGAAAGAACCAATGCTATTTCTGGACAGAGAATGTCCTGAGGGTGGTAAGCCCTACTGATCCACTTTGAAGTGGAGCCTAGGTGATAGCAGAAGATCTATTCTGGTGCAGCTTTTTAAGAACCTCTGAACCGGAGGACCTTCTGAACGCGTGTTTGGAATCCTAAAGCTCTGATTGTGAGTTGCAATATTCTTTTTGTTTCGGGGGGGGTCATAATTTATCCTCTACATCCTGAGACTTTTTTTCTTTTTTCAGAGCACATCAGCCTGTTATGACAGTAAGATTCTACAGGATAGATTAGTAGTGCATGTTATGTTTTGCAAATTGATTATTTTCAAAGGTAATTGTATGAACATAATTCAATGCCATCTTTTAATAAGCAGAATAATATAATTGTCTATGACAATAAGCAATGGTAAGCTGTGGAACAGCTTCATTGTTTAAACACCCTGCCAAGCAAATCTGAGGTCTAGAGTCCATATTCCTGGAACCCTGTAAAGACGGATATGGTAGCATGTCGAAAGAATCCTGTGACAGCATGGAGGCAGAAACAGAAATACACAGCAAAAAATAAGAGACTCCATCTTATAGAAAGTAGGATTAGAAAAAAAAAGTGGAATGAGATGGCAAACACTAAAGGCTTTATTCTGACCTCCACACCCATGCTATACCATGTGTTCACTTGCATTCTCATACATGAGTTTGTTCTCCATAACTCTCTCTCTCTCTACTCTCTCTCTCTCTCTCTCTCTGAAGATTTGGATTAAATTACTTGAGTAATTTCTTTGCATCCCTGCTTCACTATAGTATTACATTGTAAGTTATAACAAGTTAGTATCAAAGCTGAGTCAGTTATAGAACTTTAAACTCAAGGAGATGGTTAGATGGTAGAATGTTAAAGTCAGGTACCAAATGCATATGGACTGGACATTGGGAATGTACACTAAGCCATAAAACCCTCAGGGGCCAAATATGTATGAACTAGACATTGGGACTGTATACTGGGCCATTTAACTCTCATAAATGTGGCATATTTATTTCTGTTGTTTTGTATAGTATTTACTGATATAAGAGAAGGAACCATTCATTTGACTGAAAGGAGAAGCTGTGGTGGGGAAGAGGGTGGAAGGGTGGGACAGGAAGGGGGAATAGGGAAGGGATTGTGACTGAGATGTAACTTGAAGAAATAAAAAAATAAAGTATTAAAAAATGAGTCTCTTAATTTTAAGTCTTTTCTACTCCTCATATACAAATTACAATTTCAACTTAATATGTGGGAGACTGATAATAAAACCTTCATAAACTGTTAGAGTAGAACATCTCTTTCAATGCAGTAACTAACAGTCCTACTAAGTTATAATGCCTATGAACAACAAATATTCTATGTATGCCACTATAATCCTAAGAAAGCAATGACTCACATACTTTGGTGGTAATTAACAGCTCTCTAATTGGACTTAAGGCCCGATCAATGAGAGGGAAGCCATCCCTGTTACTGGAAACCAAGCCAAATATATATGGCTAGTGAATTCATAGATCATGGAGAAGATCCTACTACTTAAATTTACTAAGCCAGTATAAATCCTAACTATATTGTAAATATCTCTTCTTAAATCCATAGATAAGTACAGATCTCACCACCTAATCAAACAAATTTCTCTTTACAATAGACACATACCAAAACAGAAAAATCATAAACATATAATGCAGAGTTATGGAACATATAGATAATTGATACACCTACTACCAATTGTCGCCCCTAAAGCTCAGGGATCACTTGCAGAAAAGGGCATAGAAAAATTTTAAGAGCCAGAGAAACAGAGATTTTCCTGTGAGTCTCTGTCTATTACAAATATCAAAAGTTACACAGAGGGAGTTTCATCATGTGTATCCCTGAGCAAGAAGACCAATATGTATGCTAACAAGGAAGAGGGAACTGTAAAGAAGAGTCAAACATAGACAAAGACCTATAGGGAACTAAGGAAAGATGATGAGGGATAAACAGTCTTCTTACAGGAAAGAACATCAGTTGTCCTTCCAGTACCAAATGGTCACACCTGAAGACGAAAACATACAAAAAACAGTATAGGAAGTGAGCAGATTATACTTAATGTATTTAGGATTACACATGTGTATGTGAACACACACACAAACACATAACATCAATAACAATAATTTCAAAAGAAAAGGCTAACAATTTGAAAGAGCTGGGAGGGAATTTCCTTGGAAGGGATAGGAGAGAGGAAAGGGAATGAGTGTAATTATAATAAAAAAAATTACAAAGCCACAAAAGAATCTCCATTAGATCAGAAGAAATCAGAAATATGAAATTTCACTTTATATGGTTTAATTTACAGTTAATTTCATTTAATGTGATTAATTTAAATATATGAAATAATAATATATTGCATTCTGTGCAACTAGATGAAAACTTAAAACCCCATGCCTTCTGTTCTTCACTTGCAAAATTTTTGGATAAAATATATCAAGGTATTTTAACATGCTGAGAAAATGATATATCCATATATAATCCTGCCATAATATTAAGTTCAAATTAATATAAATAGCAGGTCATAATTAGTAGTTGAATATAAAATGCAGGTAAATCATAGGCAAAATATCAAGAACATATTTGTAGACTATTCTATGTATAATTTTAGTTTTTTATTTTTTTCCTTTTTTTTTATTTCTTCAAGTTACATCTCAATTGCAGTCCCCTCCCTATTCCCCCTCCAGTCCCACCCTCCAACCCTCAACCCCCCATCCTCTTCCCTTTTTTTTTTTTTGACTTTAAGGTACATCTTATCTCCCCCTACAGTTTCCCCTTTCAGTCCAACAAATGACTCTTTCTCTTATAATAATAAATACAATACAAAACAACAGAGGTAATTAGGCCACAGTTATGAGGGTTATATGGCTTAACGTACATTCCCAATGTCCAGTCCACATGTATTTGGTACCTGACTTTAACATTCTACTATCTAAACATCTCCATGAGTTTAAAGTTCTATATCTGACTCAACATTCATACTAACTTGCAACTTAATTTTAAAAGTATCTTCTTTGATCTGTAACACTCTCTTGATTCCTAAACAACTCAAAATTTAATTATGAGACTCTAGCTATCTGTCCTTCAACCACCTCAGAGACCTGAGAGGGATAAATATATCTGATTTTATAGGAAGTACAGGGTCTGCAGCTTCCCAAACTAAGAAATGACATACAGGTGGCTGCCTGGACAGTTCTCATTTTCTCTCCATACATTACAGCATCGATCTTCAGTCATTTGGCCCCGTTTCTCTGACAGACATTGCTTGTAGAGCAGGGGTTATGAAGGACTTACCTACCCTGTCTTGGAAGAGCTAGGCTGTCGACTTACCTGCTTCCACGTTTTGTCCTTCTTGGACAGCATTCTGTCTACAGTTGAAGCAAGGGGCTTTTCCTACCAAGAGATAGGCTTGCGACTAATTCAATCATCTCCCACTGGAGATTCTTCGATGCTCATCTTCTACTTGGAGGAGAATAGGTGGTGCTGTCAGGAGTTGATATGTCTTGATATAAAAAAATCTAAAGTTATGAAAACATCTTTGAATGCCATATTCTGCAGATCTCTTGAGGTTTTTGAAGAGGCCCTATCTATCTCTTATATTAGGGTAAGCAGATGTTGCTTGTCTCTTAGCAGGTTTATTGCTGATTAGCTTAGCATGTAACTATAACAGGTTGTCATAGTACCTAACAGAATGACTGGCTTGCATAACCATTAGTTTGCATTTCTTAATTATCCTAAACAATTTATGACAATTAGTAGTAAAAGGCCGAAACATCCCATTTCATTTTTTTTGTTACCTCCTAACCCTTCCATCCTATTTCTCTTGGGGGGGGGGTCCTTATATAACAATCCCTCAATTCAGTTGAGAGATCATATGAGGGCCAAGAGCCTCCTCATTCATTGGGGGTCTATGAAGCAGTACCATCAGTGAAAAGTGTCTCGTTGCCAGAGACACTTTTAAACACTATTAAACAAACAAACCAATAAGCAGACAATAGATAAAAAGACCAAAAAGTAGAAAAAAATATAACTAATATATAAAAATAAATAGAAATTTAAAATTAAAAATAAGAAGTCTATGTCCAAGTTCCCTTTGGTGTGTTAGTTGTAGTATCGATACCTTCTACTATATAGCTAAAATGCTACTATAAGTGAATAGATGCCATATGTGTCCTTCTGAGTCTGAGTTAGTTCACTCAGGATGAGCTTTTCTAGTTCCATCCATTTGGCTGCAAATTGCATAATTTCATTGTTCCTGATAGCTGAATAATATTCCATTGTGTAGATGTACCAGAGTTTTTTAACCAATTCTTCGGTTGAGGGACATCTGGGTTGTTTCCAGTTTCTAGCTATTACAAATAATGCTGCTATAAACATACATGAGGAAACTTCCTTATGATTCTGTGAAGAGGCATTTGGGTGTATATCCAGAAGGGGTATGGCTGAGTCCTGAGGTAGAGCTATTCCAAGTTTTCTAATATATCGCCAGACTGACCTCCATAGTGGTTGCACAAGCCTGCATTCCCACCAGCAATGGAGTAGGGTACCCCTTTCTCCACACCCTAGCCAGCATGCGCTATCATTTGAGTTTTTGATCTTAGCCACTCTGACAGGTGTGAGATGGAATCTCAGAGTCGTCTTGAGTTGCATTTCTCTGATGATTAAGGATGTTGAGCATTTCTTCAAGTGTCTCTCAGCCATTAGGGATTCCTCCTTTGTGAATTCTCTATTTAGCTCTGTCCCCCATTTTTTGATTGGATTATTTTGTTTCTTGGCATTTAATTTCTTGAGTTCTTTGTAGATTTTGGATATTAGCCCTCTGTCAGATGTGGGGTTGGTGAAGATTTTCTCCCAGTCTGTAGGCTGCCGTTTTGTTCGAATGACAGTGTCCTTTGCCTTAGAGAAGCTTTTCAGTTTCATGAGGTCCCATTTATTGATTGTTGATCTCAAGTCCTGAGCTGTTGGTGTTCTATTCAGGAAGTTGTCACCTGTGCCAATTAGTTCGAGGATTTCTCCCACTTTTTCTTCTAGTAGATTTAGTGTGACCGGCCTTATGTTAAGGTCTTTGATCCACTTGGACTTAAGTTTTGTACATAAGTATAGGTTTAATTTCATTCTTTTACAAATGGACATCCAGTTGGACCAGCACCATTTGTTGAAGATGCTGTTCTTCTTCCATTGTGCCGTTTTGTCTTCTTTGTCAAAAATTAGGTGGCCATAAGTGTGTGGGTCTATTTCTGGATCTTCAATTCGATTCCATTCATCTACTGGTCTGTTTCTATACCAATACCATACTGTTTTTACAACTATTGCTCTGTAGTACAGCTTGAAATCTGGGATGGTAATACCTCCAGATGTTTTTATTTATTGTACAGGATTGTTTTAGCTATTCAGGTTTTTTTGTTTTTCCATATGAAATTGAGAATACCTCTTTCCTAGTCTATAAAAAATTGTGTTGGTATTTTGATAGGAATTGCATTAAATCTATATATTGCTTTGGTAGGATGGCCATTTTTATTATGTTGATCCTACCTATCCATGAGCATGGGAGATCTTTCCATCTTCTAAAGGCCTCTTCCATTTCTTTCTTCAAGGGCTTGAAGTTCTTGTTGTACAGGTCCTTTACTTGCTTGGTTAGAGTTATCCCCAGGTATTTTATGTTATTTGTAGCTATTGTGAAGGGGGTTGTTTCCCTTATTTCTTTCTCAGCACACTTGTTTGTTGTATAAAGAAGGGATTCTGATTTTTTTAATTAATTTTCTATCAAGCCATTTTGCTGAAGGTGTTTATCAGCTGTAAGAGTTCTCTGGTGGAATTTTTGGGGTCGCTTATGTATACTACATATCATCTGCAAATAGGGATAATTTGACTTCTTTGTTTCCGATGTTTATCCCCTGATGTCCTTAAGTTGTCTTATTGCTCTAGCAAGAACTTCAAGTACTATATTGAAAAGATATGGTGAAAGTGAACATCCTTGTCTTGTCCCTGAGTTTAGGGGAAATGCTTCAAGTTTCTCTCCATTTATTTTGATGTTGGCCACTGGCCTGCTGTATGTTGCCTTTATTATTTCTAGGTACGGCCCTTGTAAGCTGGTTCTCTCCAGAACTTTTAGCATGAAGGGGTGTTGGATTTTATCAAATGCTTTTTCTGCATCTAGCGAGATTATCATGTGGTTTTTTCTTTCATCTTGTTTATATGGTGAATGACTTTAATAGACTTTCCTATGTTGAACCATCCCTGCATTCCTGGGATGAAGCCTACTTGATCATGGTGTATGATCCTTTAATGTGTTCTTGAATTCAGTTTGCTAGTATTTTATTAAGTATTTTTGCATCTATGTTCATGAGGGAGATTGGTCTGAAGATCTCTTTCTTTGTTGGGTCTTTGTGTGGTTTAGGAATCAGGGTGATTGTGGCCTCATAGAATGAGTTTAGCAATGATCTTTCAGATTCTAATTTGTGAAAGAGTTTGAAAAGTATTGGTGTTAGCTCCTCTTTGAAGGTCCAGTAGAATTCCGTGCTAAAGCCATCTGGCCCTGGGCTTTTTTGGTTGGGAGATTTTTAATGACTGTTTCTATTTCCTTAGGGATTATAGGGCTGTTTAATCTGTTTATCTGATCTTGATTTAGCTTCGGTAGGTGGAATCTGTCAAGAAAATTGTCCATTTCTCTTAAGGTTTCAAATTTGATGGAGTACAGATTTTTAAAGTAGGATCCAAATATTCTCTGGATTTCCTCAATGTCTGTTGTTATTTCACCCTTTTCATTTCTGATTTTGTTGATTTGTGTTTTCTCCCTCTGTCTTTTAGTTAATTTGGCTAAGGGTCTGTTTATTTTGTTGATTTTCTCGAAGAACCAACTCTTGGTTTCATTGATTCTTTGTATAATTCTTCTTGTTTCTAAGTTGTTGATTTCAGCCCAAGTTTGATGATCTCCTGCATTCTACTCCTCTTGGGAGTGTTCGCTTCTTTTTTTTCCAATTCACCCAGTTTAGCTGTTAATTCGCTATTATGAGCTGTCATAATTTTCTTTTTGAAGGCACTTAGTGCTATGAATTTTCCTCGTAGCACAGCTTTCATTGTGTCTCATAGGTTTGGGTATGTTGTGTCTTCATTTTCGTTGGATTTTAAGAAGTCTTTGATTTCCTTCTTTATTTCTTCCCGGACCCAGTGGTCCTCTAGTAAAGAGTTGTTCAATTTCCACGTGAGTGTAGACTTTCTGTTGATTCTTTTGCTATTGAAGTCCAGCTTTATTCCATGGAAGTCTGATAAGATACAAGGGGTTATTTCAATTTTCTTGTATCTGTTGAGGCTATCTTTGTGTCCAACTATATGGTCGATTTTGGAGAAGGTTCCATGAGGTGCTGAGAAGAAGGTG
>CAJQZJ010000243.1:0-13800 GCA_907164525.1 Lophiomys imhausi | reverse complement strand
TCCAGGCCCTTCTAGCTTTTAAAGTTTCTGAGGAGAAGTCAGGTGTGATTCTGATGGGTCTGCCATTGTATGTGACTTGGCCTTTTTCTCTTACAGTTTTTAATATCCTTTCTTTGTTCTCTACATTTGGAGTTTCTATTATTATGTGGTGAGAGGAGTTTCTTTTCTGATCTAATCTGTTTGGTGTTCTGTAAGCCTCTTGGATTTTTACTGGCATCTCTTTCTTTAGGTTTGGGAAGTTTTCTTCTATGATTTTGTTGAAGATATTTCCTGGACCATGGAGTCGGGAGTCTTCCCTTTCCTCTATGCCTGTAATTCTTAGGTTCTGTCTTTTCATTAAGTCCTTGATTTCTTGGATGTTGTGGGTGAGAGAATTTTTCGCTTTCTCATTTTCTTTGGATGTTGTACTGATTTCTTCCATCGAATCATCCATGCCTGAGATCCTGTCTTCCATCTCTTGTATCCTATTTTTCATACTCACATCCGTAGTTCCTGTTCTCTTCTCTTGATTCTCCATTTCCTCTTTTAACTTTGACTGTGTTTTCTTTATTGTTTCCATTTCTATTTTCATGTCTTGAGTGGTACTGTTCGTTTTGTACATTTCCTTCTCCAGTTTGCTTGTTTTTGCCTGGAGATCTTTCATTGCTTTATCTTTTTCCTGTTCAAGTTGGGTCACCTTGGCTTGGAGCTCTTTAATGGTGTTATTCATTATTTTGACTTGTAAAATTGTGGCTTCTTTGAATTCCTTCATAGTTTCAAGTTCTTCTTGAAGGGACCCTATCACTTTCCATAATGTAGAATTGTCATTGTTTTCATGTTTTTCAGTTATGGTGAGGTGGTTCAGGCTGGACGGAATAGCGTTGCTTTCTTTTGTTGGAGACATTTCGCTTTTTTTTTTTGTCTGGGGCCTCTGGCCATGTGGAATTTTTTTTGCTGTCTTTTGGACTTGGGTCCAAAGGGGGCACTTTGGTGTAGGATTCAAGTTGCCTTACTCTACCCCTATAAGGTGAGTCATTCAGTCTTGCCTCCCAGGTGGAGATGTAACTAATGCAGGTGGTGGAGCTGTGTACAAGTAAGCTCTGGTTCCCTGCTGGAAGGGCCCTTACTAGTACAAAAGTCCAATATAGGACAGTTTCAAATATCTCGCCGTTTGCCCCGGGTTGGTTCCTGTAGAGGGTAAATCTGCAGTTCAGCTCCAATAGCTTTGCTGCTCCAGTGGCTTTGAAACTGCCAGTGAAGTCACAGACTGCGAGTTTCAGTCTGAAGGTGCTTTGAGGCAAAGCTATGTTTACTTCCAAGGGTCGCAACCTTTTGCCAGATGATTGGATCATCTGTGTGAGACCTGGGAGTGCCCAGCAGGGTGGGGATTATCTCTGAGTGGGTTCTAAATCTGCCAGCTGGGAATTAGGTTGGAACTTACCGGGAGTCTCTCTCCTGTTGGGGGGATGGGTGTTCTCGATTCCCGGGACCAGGGGCTTCCTAGCGTGTCCGAGAGTGGGAAAAGGCATCCTGCCCAGGGATCTTCCGTGGTCCCTGTGTATCTGGGTGAGATTTAGAAGGGGTCCTGCCCTTTGTACAGCATCCTGCAACACTTGATGCCTTGTGACTGTTGACCCCGAAATCAAAATACATCCGCGCAGGCCGCCCGCCATCTTGGTTCCCCCCTAAATTTAGTTTTTTCGATATAATAGTTTAAAGTATCTAGATGGAATTTCAGACTAAAAAATTGTAACATAAATGCTTATTTGATAGAAATACATCATTTTTCTTATCACTTAGATATGTACTTTCAAAAAGGGCAATTCTGATATATTTTAAAATGATTTGTGTAAATAAATACTATTCATATAAACACAAAGAGAAAATGATCTGTCAAATGATGACAGTTTAAAAATTCATGTTGAAAGTACTTTAGAGATATCTGTCTTTCATGGGTTTATGTCAAATAAATCAAAGAATATTCAATAATATGACATCAATACTATCACAAAATATTTAATATATAATTGGTATTTCTAGCATCAAAATGTTAAACATTGACATGTTTTGTTATTACACTTTGAAATGATTTAATGTAAGTTATCAACTATAACTTTCATGATTTTAGTTACATATATATCTAGCCTATTCTTTTTTTTGACATCAGCATGTATTTATTTTATTTGTTGTCTATAAAGTACCAGAAGAATACTCTTTCTCCCCACAAATAGGTTTTAAGTGCAATTGATATTTAATAATAGTATGTATTCTATTCCTAATAAAATTCTGATATACAAGGCACTCAATCAGTTCTAAATAGGATGTCTTCATCAAACCACTCCCTTTACAGCTCAGAGAATTATGAAGAAGAGGAGGTAGAAACTATGTAAGAGCCAGAAGGGATGGAGGACAAAACAGTGTCTTCCACACACAACATAACTGTTGCACATATGAAGTCATAGACTATGGCAGTGTGCCTTGTGGCTTCACAGGTTCTAGCCACACTGGGTCCCCTTACTTGGAAGATAAAGAGGACAGGAACTCCCACCCTTCACCATTAATCTACCTGCAATTGACATCTACTTCTAAAGGAAAAATTAGCTTTCTCTAATTTAGCCTTACTGGATATATTACACATTCTTAAGTGTAAGTCCCACACTCATTTGTAAATGGCAGAAAAAACAAGTTATGATGCAAAACACATAAACTGATGTTGAGCATGGCAAATCAATAGGAGGGGTCCCAAGAACAGGCACAAGAGTCAGAGACTCATTCACTCTCACAGTTGGGAGGGAGTCTGATAAAAATATTAAGCTAAATGATTTATAGTATTTATAGTACCATTTACACTCTGTTTCCCACACTGCTAGAGTAACCAAGAACAAGAGACTAGATATTTCAGAACTAGGGTAATATCAAACACTACAGGCTAAAACAAAATCAATAAAATGATTCCTAATGATATTCTTCTATACTCATAGAACAGTGCCTTATCTAGTAATCATCAGAAAGGCCTCTTCTGGCAGCAAATGGAAATAATGCAGAGACCCAGGCAGACATTTTGCAGAAAATATATTTATATTAAACAGACATGTACTAAAAATGTGTCATAGATGCAGAAACATTGAAACCATAAAAATCATATTACAATAATGGAATATCTTAATATTTTATATGTTCACATACAAAAGTTCTAAGAATGACTTAAATATAAGGAGTTAATATAACTTATTTATATAAGAAAATATATTAAAATTTGTAAATTACTTAAAAAAATTAAATTTATGTGTGTGTCCGTGTGTCTTTTATGTTTGTGTGTTATGTATGTGGTATGTGTGTGTGTGTGTGTGTGTGTGTGTGTGTGTGTGTGTGTTGCCATGTATATACCTGCCATGCCAGAAGAGGGTTTCACATTTCTTGGATCTGGAGGTACACATAGTTGTGATTTATTCAGCAGTGGTGCCAAGAACAGAACTCAACTCACCACAAAGAACAGCAAGTGTCTTAAGTGCCTATTCATCTTTCTAGCCTTTTAAATTACTTTTTAGATTCATTCTTTTCTCAGACAAGAATTTCTTTCTTTTTTTTTTTTGTGCTGGTAAGACTCCACATCAGCATTAATAAACATTAATTATATTTCAATTCTCCATTATTATTCAAGAAGGGAAACAACTGAGACTGTACAGAATGCCATTTGCAATCTCTTTTTGTTTTTTCTTTTCTTTTTTTTATAGAAAAAAAAAACATTTATTGGGGCTTGCTTACAGTTTCAGAGGGTGAGTCAATAAACATTACCATGGGAAACACAGCATCAGGCAAGCAGGTATTGCACTGGAACAGTATCTGAGAACTTGCATCTTATCCACAAGCTGGAGTAGAGAGAAGAAGACTGGGCCTAGCATGGGCTTTCAACCTCAAAGCCCAACCCCAATGTGACAGACCTCCTTTAGTAAGGGCATGCCTCCTAATCCTTTCCAGAACTGTTTCACCAAAAGGATCCAAGCATTCAAATATACATGAGCCTATGGGGTCCATTCTCATTCAAACCATCCCAATACACAAATGTCAAATTTTCTATAGCTCAACATATTTTTAATTGCAGAAAAACAAAACTAGAGCCATACACATTTATGCATCCATATTTAATAACTCTCTGGGCTGGCCAGCTGGCTCAGTGGATAAAGGCACCTATTGCCAAGACTGACAACCTGAGTTCAGTCCCCAGGACCCCTGTGGTCCAGAGCATCATCTCCCTGACCTGCATATTAGTGATTTTCTTGAACCTTCCATCCTTCCCCTTCAGCAAGGCCTTTTGGAAATCTTCAAGTTCTCTGGTGTTTGTTTCCACTGTGCTGCAGCTGTGGTTACATATTTTTCAGTTGTTAGCATCTACCCTGAAGTATGTCTCAACAGAATGCTTTTTTTTTTAGGTAAAAGTTATTTTTCATTTTATGAAGGTGATACTGCCAACTAGCCTTCAATATTAGATGATTTCTGCAAGTGAAGAATTTTCTTTTCCATCTTATATTATCCAGCATTGTTGTTTGGCTTCTATGGGTGTTAATTTAGGGTTTTTTTCCCTCTTTTCAGTGGCTATAATTATAATGTAGAAACATGGACAGAGCTCTTTTTGTTTTTTTAATAAATAATATTTAATAAGTCAGTAAGTTGAGCCCTTACTAATTGACAGAGGAACAAAGTTATAGATCATTGATGAGATTTAATGTTTTCTTTCAAGTTCACAAACTTAATAAATTTTAGTAGAGAAGTTCTGAAAAGTTAAGAAGGAACATGGAAGAATATGTATTTTTTGTATAAATGTCATTTGTTTCAACATGTAGAAAATATCATATTACTGAAAATTATTTAAGATTATAGATACTTACATTTATATCAGAGGCTTCCAAATGTAACAAAGAGAAAGCCTTTTTCTTTCAGGTTCCTAAACAAGACAGTAGGACTATTCTATCAGAGACAACAGTAACAAGATAGCTGTAGATTGTTTATGTGTGCATTGACAATTTGAGACCCATGAGGATCAGCTTCTTTAACCACAAAATATATATTGCAGAATACAGATTTTTACACATGAAATAATATTTAATAATAATCATATAGAGGTTCTAATTTAGAACCTAAAGGTTCACTGTATTTTCAAAAGGAATTTGGAATGTTTTATTAAAGAAATGAAGAAAGAAAAGCCCCTGAAGTAGTTGTTTAGGAAATGATAATACAAATGTTATTGACTAAGTTTTTCAAATGTTGAAATATTGAAACATGAGTATCAATATACTCTAAGGAAAATTACCTGTTCCTTTTAGATATGGGTATAAATTTATAGAATTTAGTAAAGTTTCATATATGTAATTTGTCAGGAAGCCTAGGCAGTTTTGCTTAGCCAGAAGTAATTTTGTTTCTCAGGGACCACTGTAATTTTGAAAACTGTTTTAATTGTATAGACTAGTAGTATTTCACAACAACATGTACTCTGCACAAGACAGGGATGTTACAATGGACTACCTAGGCACACATCTTAGTAATAATTTGCAGAAGCATGCTGACTTCCATATTTCTTACCAGCCATTGTAACATGCAGAATCTAAATTATAATAAATACACAAAGAATATTCTTACAAAGAATATATTTCTGTATGTCATTGAAACTACTTGAAAATGGCAAAGGTCTGCATCAGGGAAAGGCTGTTTCTATTGTTCTAGTTCAAATAATTTTACAGTTATAATTTTCTTTATTGAGAACAATATTAAAAAGTGAATCACATAAAGCTAAATTATGATAATACCTCCCTTCTAAAAGCTTGGAGATATAGCTTGTGGTTGAAGAATAATCAATTACTTACTCAAATCAATTCAACAAATATTTATTAAGCATCCACTCAGTCTTCTTTTATCTCTCCTTATGGGCTGCTATCTTTAAGAGGAGCTGAGGAAACAAAATATCTCCCATTTATTAGAGACTTTTATTTTAAAGATGTTTAAGTGCAGTTCACAGCTCTTCAATTGCTCTTCCCAAATCCTCAGAGGTTCCATTGTAGAGGAAATTCATGTTCTATCACACATGAGCAAGACTAATGTATAACCTCTTTATTCTACCAAGAAAATACCAACATTATATTTATAGGATGTATGATGATTGTCTCTAACTATGAATCACTGCATATTAATTATATAAGGTCCTTTATGTATTTATTTGATTGCATGAATTTATTTTTCTGATGCCATTTATCAATATATTCATAGGGAATGTTTATGAGATGAGTAAGAGGATATGATTTGTTTGTTATATATTAGTTGTTTAATAGATTAAATGATAAGAAAAAACTGATCAATGATTTGAGAAATATGCCTCTATTTCCAAAGGGTAAAAAAAAAAACAAAAACATAGTTTCCTTTCTTTCATTAAGTATAAGAAAGAGTAGTTAGAAGTCAATATTAAAACAAATATTTCATATTTAGGTAATTATATAGATGATTATATGAACATCAGTCAGTGTACTTCAGAGAACTTTAAACTGTATGCATATTTTTCCAGCATGAGAGAGAGACAGAGAGAGAGGAGAGAGATCTTCCCTAGAGAACACTTATGGGCACTTATTTTTCTCTCTGAAGACTCAGCAGAGTGCCCTATTATATTCTCCCAGAAATGTATATATGTGTGTGTGTGTGTGTGTGTGTGTGTGTGTGTGTGTGTATATGTCATCTTTCATCTGTCTTGTAGCTAAGCTCTGTTTTTTCTGTTAGGAAGCTTTCTACATTTGTTCGTTGCAAGTTTGATTCAAAGTCAACGTACTTGTGCTGTTAGACAGATATACTGTGACAACCTCTGCCACAGCTATTTCTATAAGGCCGAACCCTAGGTCTTAGCAGCAAAGACTGGAGTTAGCTGGGGTTGGAAATGATTGTCTTGATAAATTATATCCCAAACTTTAAACTAAGGACCATTTTATTATCATATATTAATTTTAATATAGTAAATATCATTATATTCCCCCATGCATATATGATGCATTTTGGTATATTTACATTATCTATTATATTTCATGACACCGTTTTTCTACTTTTACAATTCTAACAGTCATTTACAAATTAAGATCTATTATTGTCTTAAACAATTCATTCATCAACTACACAATTTTTTTCTTTTATCAGAATCGAATTTTATGTCTTACACAATGTGATTTAAGGCAGTGTTTCAAATACTTCTCCCTCCTTTGTCATTGTGAATAATTATTTTATACTGCTTTGTCTTTAATTTTTCATACTATATTATTTGTTCTATACCTCAAATCTTCTTTGAAAAAATTTTTCTTAAGTTATGGTAGTATTTTCCTGAGGTAGGTGTGTATATCATGTGCAATTTGTCATCTATTGCCCAAGATACGATTTTTTCACAAGGTAGAAATTCAGAAAATGTTAAAAGAAACTAAAAATTTTAAGTGCAATAAACTAAAACACCTTTGTTCAGTCTCAACCTATAAGAAAATAACATCACCTGCTCCTACAAACATTGCAGATGTGGTTTCTGTGTCATGTGCATCAGTAGATGGCAGAGAGAAGAGAGGTTATGTCTACTACATTCAATGTTCTGAACTATAAATAGCATCCTCACATTTCTGGGAAAAAATCAAGCCAGATACCAACAACAGTTAGGTGTCATAGGGTCTGGGCAGGGAGCTAGCCTGTGACAGCCACCAGTCCAGCACCAAGTAAGCTCCCAGGACAGGAAGTAAGTGCAAGACAAGAAGAGTCCTGCCTGGAACTGGATGTTTGGGACGTGGGTGAGCTGGTACTGAGGGAATGAATGTGGGAGAGTCAGCCCTTTCTTTTGTCTGGTTTTCAGTGGTATTGGCCATGGAGGAATTCCCTCCCCTCCCTTTTGCCCTCACCTCTAGTGGTGGACAGAATATTTTGCCCTGCCCCTCACATGCTGCAGCATTCATGAGAGCAGGCCCTGTACCTGTCCTGCACAGCACAGTAGAGCGCTTGTCTTGGATTT
Source organism: Lophiomys imhausi (assembly GCA_907164525.1). Lineage (NCBI taxonomy): Eukaryota > Metazoa > Chordata > Mammalia > Rodentia > Muridae > Lophiomys > Lophiomys imhausi. The sequence continues at coordinate 5,807 of CAJQZJ010000243.1, read as the reverse complement.
GGGGAAGGTGTGTGAACTTGCCCAAGCATGTAGCAGGTTGGCCCTGATGGACTCAAGAGAGGAGAATTGGCCCAGGATCTTACCTGCAGTAGTATTCGGGAGGGCAGGCCCTGAACATTACAGTAGAACTGGTCCTGGATGTGGGGATACAGATCCATAACCAGGGCTTCACATTGGCCTATACCAACATATAGCCCATGGATAAACTTTTGGAGTACTTGAAGAAGCCAGTTCCACAGACCTAAAACTGCAGGGTCTCCATGACACAGGACAGCAACAGTATATCTGAGAGGAGTTCTAGTGAGGTTACAGTGTTGACAAAGTAGCAGAAACCAGAGGCCTTATACCAGGCCAAGGAGTCATTATAATGAACATTTGGAAGTAAAAATGTGGGGACAAAATGGAATATTGTGCACATGCTAAAGCTCCACATGATTTTGTTTTTAATGTTGGAAAAGGTTTCAAGGGTGGAGGGTGGGTCTGATGGGAGGTGGAAGATGAGTGGGAACAGGATGCATTTTGTGAAATTCACAAAATAAACTGGTAAAAAAGGAAACAAATTAAAATAAGGAAAATAATATCTTTGTAATTTCTCAAACCAGAAGGTAATCAAAAATTAGAGGACCATTGGAATTAGGGCAATCTCTTCATTTTTCTATCTGTCCTACATTTACAACTAGAGCATGAATCTGCAAACTTCAGGCCTATACTTCTTGTGTAACCAATAACCAGAGAATAGATAGCCTAGAGACCTCAGATAAAAGTAAACACTACTGCTCTTAAAAATAACAAAAGGGTTATTACAAGAGGGTCTCTACACTGTTTACTGTGACCCATTGGAAAATAAAAGCAGATGTTGATAATGTTCACACAAAGACCATAGCTACAATGTGCAGTCATTTTAATGCAAGAGGAAGTATGGGGTCCTAGGTAAGCAGATAAGAGTTACACCAAATTTGGACTTTAGAAGTAAAAAAGGTAAGATTATTTTATGTGAGAAGTTTGATTTGACTACATAAATGCAGAGAAATTTAATGAAATGACTAAAGATGGGATTATATGACTTAGAATAAGAAATGACCCAAAGGAACAGGAAACTAGCATAACTATCCTGCGAGAAACTCCACCCAGCAGATCAAAACAGATGCTGAGACACACAACCAAACATTAGGTGAAGCTCTGAGAGCCTCGATTAAGAGAGGGAGGACAAATAGAGAGACCCAAAGGGAACAAAAATGCATGAAAATTGACAGAACCAATCAATCCAGTCCCCTAGAGGCTTACAGAAGCTGAAACACTAACAAAAAAAAAAGAAAGAAAGAAAGAAAGAAAGAAAAAGAAAAAAGAAATAAAAAAGCATATATAGGCCACACTTAGGCCCCCCTATACATAGATTATAGGCAACTTGATCTTCACACAGATCCCTTAGCAAGTGGGTCAGGGGGCAGTGTCTGTCATGGGCTATGATGCCTGTTAGTGGAACACCTTACCCTAGCTGGGCAGCCATGTTGGGCACCAGTGCAAAAGGAAGTCCTTGGCCCTCAGGTAACTGTTGAACTAAGGGAGTATGGTAGCGATGGGACTCCCTTCATCCGAGGAGAAGTAGAGGAGAGAGAGAGGAAGAAGAGGGTGGGAGGGTAGGACTGGGAGGGTTGGAGGGAGGGAGGCTGTGATCCAGATGTCACTTGAATAAATAAATAAATGTATAAAAATAACAAAATAAAAAATAGAAAAGCAAAACAAACCAAGAAAAAATATCAGTAAAATATTCATACTGATATTCTACTATATTCATAGATCAGTGCCTTATTCAGTCATCAGCAGTGAAGTGTCCTCCTGCAGCGGACTGGAACATATCCAGAAAACTATAGTCAAACATTATACAGAGAGATAGTCCTTGAACATACAGCTCTAAATGGGATATATCCATAGAATCTCTCCCCTCAGAGCTGAGGTCACCTAAAGAAGAGGCAGCAGGAGAATGAACAGTCAAAGAGGATGGAGTACACCAGTAGAAAAAGGGCCTTCTAACTCAACTGAGCAAGGCTCAGATGAACTCACAGGAACTGAAGCAGAAAGAGCAGGCCCGCATGGCTCTGAACCAAGTCCATTGAATATGTATTATAGCTTTCAGTTCAGTGCTTTTATAGTATTCCTGACTGTGTGAATGAATGCATCTCTGACTCCTTTGCCTGGTCTTGGTGTTCTTTTTCTTCTGTTGGGTGGCCTTGTCCAGTTTCAGTATGATTTTTTTAACCTTTTATTTTGTCATGTTTGGTTGTTGTTTCTTAAAAAGCCTGTTCTTTTCTGATGAGAGAAATTAGGGTAGTGGATCTGAAGGAGAGAGGAGATGGGGAAGAACTCAGAGAAGTAGATAGAGAATATAGAGTAATCAGGACATATAGAGGAATTTTAATCCAGCAACAAGCCTGCTCTGGCAAGGGATCACATCCAAAGATCTTCTAGGTCTGTGTGATCAGACTGTAATGACACATCCGCAATCCCTCTAGCTGGGATACAGACACAGTCTTAGTGCGCACCTTTATTCCAAAAGGGCAATGTCTAATTGAGAAGAAGACAAAGTAAAAAATCAGAGAGAGATTTTACAGAATGAATCAGAGATAGAATATGATGAACTCTTGAAAGAACAGACAGGAAGGAGAGGCTACTTAAGAGCAGAGCAGGGCAAGACAGGAAAGAGAGTTGAGTTCAGTGCAGTTCAGTTGAATGCAGTTAAGTTCAGCTAAGTTCCTGCAGTTCCATTGCATTCTGGTCAGTTCATGCAGACAGTGCAGTTCAGTTCATGAAATTCAAGGCAGCTTTTACAAGCAGAACAATTCAGTGAGAAATAAAGAGAAGTCAGTTTGAATCAGCCAGTTTGGAAAGGAGTTTTGAGCCAGAACAGCAGAGCTGAAACAGTCATCCATAGTCTAGTAAGAACTAGAACAGGTGAGCTTATTCAACAGTAAGTCTCGGAGGCTGAAAACATTCTAGGACTAGGTTAGCAGAAAGAAGATGGAAGCTAAAGTCCCAATTTCTGGGCTTTCAGGAGATTAGATTGTTTGAAGGATAGAAGCTTCCAAGCCTATGCCTAGGGATATTAAGACAGAAATGCTCTGGGTTCAGCCAAAGCCATGTATTAGTAGAAATTGAGTATGGCTCTCATTTCATCTCCTAATCTGAGGAAATAAAAACAATATTTATAAGAAAATATTCTATGAGAACAGAATCTATTTTTAATAAAAAATAATAATTGGGAGCAAAGTATACACAGTTACTGAAATTAATGACTAGCATAACAGGATTTCAGTGTGAGTTTCCAGATGTTACACATAAACACACACACACACACACACACACACACACACACATATACGTGTGTGCCCACATACACCCCAATTATCATTCTCATTTGTTGACTTCTGAGGTATCAGTATCTTATTTGTTCAAGTCATTCCTCAATCTCAATTACTATTTGATAAAGTTACATTCACGTAAAATAAAAAAAATTAATACTTAAAAATTTTTAGTCTTTTTTCTAAATTACATGATGTTTTATCTTACACAATTTATTTAAAAGGCAAAATTGTCATTAAATTAATTGTATTGAGATTCACCATTCTGCCATATAAAATTAGGAAAACAGAATCCCCAATTCTTACTTTAGAATTTATTCTTCACATTATCCTCATCTAACAGATATTATAGTTTGTGATGCCAATGTTAGTATCAAAACTTAAAAGGTAAATATTGTATATACATTATGTGCGTGTGTTATAAAGAGGTTTTCATTATTGAACAAATGCAAAATACTAATTAAATAAAATAATTGTGTCACAGACAGAACTTTCTGAAGTTATGGATTGGATGAGTCTCATCAGCAGCAGGATACTAAATATCTCTTGTAAGAAAATTGCTACCATCTGGTTTCTCCCATCACTGGAGTATATAATATATTGAGACAGAAAAAGGTATGATGGTGTACTCAATCTGTGATGTCTTTAAATCAACTTGGAACGTTTATTTTCTGATCATGTTTTCTCACAACACTTCAGAGCTACAATCTCTACAATAGAAAACAGAAGGTCTAACTGTAACATAATCTATTATTATGTATGTTTGTATTGGTACTCATTTGTAACATACATATATACAGGTGATATTTCTTTGGTTTGAGAAGTAACAGTATGCTTATGGTTCCCTAAATGAATCAAAGATACAAAATCACACTTGGTATGTTTTAGCTTCTGCCTCCTTAATTCTTCCTCCATGTCCCTAATCCAAGCTTAGAGGGCTAAGTATTAATTTGAGAATATAATTTTGTTTATTTACATCATCTGGAAAACCATATTCAGAGTGCATAATGTGTAAGTTATGCATACATAATTTCAGAGCGATCTTCATGTAATAATTTACATTTGATTTTTGCATAGGGATGGATTATATAGTTTAACCATAAAACACTAAAATTAAAATAAAATTAATTTAGTTCTAACTAGCAATATAACACTTTCAATAGAAAATGTTTTTTTTTTCTTACCACCAAGGATTTCTTCTATTTAATGGCCAAATTATATATATATATATATATATATATATATATATGTATATATATCCACATTTTTTAAACATTTATTTATTTCTTCCCCTCCCTCCCCCTCCCAGTCCCCCACTCCTATGCTCTTCTCCATATACACTCCTATCTGCTTTTGTTGTTGCTGTTTTTTTTTTTAATTTAAGGTATATCTTTTTACTCCCCAACACCTCCCTCTTTTAATACAATAACATGCTCTTTTTCAAATCCCCATTTTGTTATCCTCTTCTGTTCTGTGATTCTTGTTTTTTTTTTAATGTTTGTTTATTACTTCAAGTCACAACTCCATAACAGTCCCCTCTCTCCACCCCTCCCAGTCCCACCCTCCCAACCTTTGCCCTTTATCCCATCTATCCTATTCTTCCCTGGTTAGTTGCCCCTTACACATCAGCCCCCGCTCAGTTTAGCAGTCATATGAAGGATAAGAGTTTCCTCTTGCACTGGGGGCCTATATGACAACTCCATTAGGGCAAAGTGTCCCACTAACAGGTAACAAGTTCTATCTTTCTGTTCCTTTCTGTCTGTTGGTTGTAGGACAGTTATCTTGTACTACATGGCTAAACCATATGCATCTTTCTGAGATTGGGTTAGCTCACTCAGGACGAACTTTTCTAGTTCCATCCATTTGGGTGCAAATTGCATGATTTCCTTGTTTCTGATACCTGAGTAGTATTCCATTGTGTAAATGTACTACAGATATTTTTTATCCATTCTTCAGTTGAGAGACATCTAGGTTGTTTCCAGTTTCTAGCTATTACAAATAAAGATGCTATGAACATAGTTGAGGAGATGTCCTTGTGGTTTGAAGAGAAATCCTTTGGATGTATGCCCAAGCGTGGTATGGCTGTTTTTGTTTTGTTTTGTTTTGTTTTTTTAATGTGCATCGATCAAGTAAGTAAATTATTTGAATTGTCTCAATAAATATAAAGAAATGAAAATGGCAACTTAACATTACATGTTAAGGTAAATGACTTTAATAATAAAGCATCTGTCATATAAATACATATATGATTTTATGTATTTATGTAAATATGAAGGTGATTAGGAGAAAAAATGTTAGGATAAATGGAATACAAGAAAGCAATGTGGCCAAAATCATGACATATATGAAAATGCAGCCAATATTGGAGTTTTAAGGTTTGTTTTTCATTTTTGAATATAGTATATTATTATGAATGTGTTACATATGTATTAGAACTTTAAAATTTTAATT
>CAJQZJ010000241.1:909363-933515 GCA_907164525.1 Lophiomys imhausi | reverse complement strand
ATGTCTGTGAGTTTGAGGCCAGCCTGTTTTACATATCAAGTTCCTAGATAGCCAGGACTACATAGAGAGACATTTTCTCAAACAAAAACAAACCCTCTCACATTAAAAAAAAATTAGGGAGAGGTAGGTATTTATTTTTGTTTGTCTTAACTAGATGTCTCTGTAAGTAGTATTAATATTCATAGGCTAGGAGAAAATATAGTCAGCAAGAGACTTCCAATTTTTAAAAACTGTTGTGTGGAGAAAGGGAGTGTAGAGGGACTAGAATACACAACAATCTACAGTGTATGAAAGGGTCTGGAGTGTTTGCAGTTCTCTGACTGGCTTCGTGTGGTTGGAACATAGAATGCATACATATAGCAGAACTTGGAAAAATGAATTGGAATGGGATGGTGCATGAGCTGTCAAGAAATATGAAGCCATGGAAAAGATAGAGAAAAAGATAGGAACAAGATTGTATGGAGAAAGTAGAAGATGAGCATTGAAGAATCTCCAGTGGGAGATGATTGAATTAGTCACAAGCCTATCTCCTGGTAGGAAAAGCCCCTTGCTCCAACTGTAGACAGAATGCTGTCCAAAAAGAACAAAACCTGGAAGCAGGTAAGTCGACAGCCTAGATCTGCCAAGACAGGGTAGGCAAGTCCTTCATAACCCCTGCTCTACAATCAATGTCTGTCAGAGAAATGGGGCCAAACGACTGAAGATCGATGCTGTAATGTATGGAGAGAAAATGGGAACTGTCCAGGCAGCCACGGGTATGTCATTTCTTAGTTTGGGAAGCTGCAGGCCCTGTACTTCCTATAAAATCAGATATATTTATCCCTTTCAGGTCTCTGAGGTGGTTGAAGAACAGATAGCTAGAGTCTCATAATTAAATTTTGAGTTGCTTAGGAGTCAAGAGAGTGTTATAGATCTAAGAAGATACTTTTAAAATTGTGTTGCAAGTTACTATGAATGTTGAGTCAGATATAGAACTTTAAACTCATGGAGATGGTTAGATAGTGGAATGTTAAAGTCAGGTACCAAATATATATGGACTGGACATTGAGAATGTACGCTAAACCATATAACCCTCATAAGTGTGGCCTAATTACCTCTGTTGTTTTGTATTGTATTTATTATTATAAGAAAAGAGCCATTTGTTGGACTGAAAGGGGAAACTATAGGGGGAGATAAGATATACCTTAAATTTAAAAGAAAAAAAAGGGAAGAGGATGGGGGTTGAGGGTGGGAGGGTGGGACTGGAGGGGGAATGGGGAGGGGACTGCGATTGAGATGTAACTTGAAGAAATTTAAAAAAAAATATTGTATGGAAAACTGGGTGGTGGTGATGGCACATGCTTTAATCCCTGCACTTGGGAGGCAGAGGCAGAGGCAGGTAGATTTGAGTTTGTATCCAGCCTGGTCTACATAGCTAGTTCTAGGACAGCCAGGGGTACTTAGGGAAACCCAGTGTGGAGGGAAAAAAAAGATTGTATAGAGAAAGGTAACTCCGTATTCGGTGGGGTGTGAGGAAGGGGGATATCTCAGTGGGTGGGTCCTGCGGAGAGCAGTGGTGAGCATGTGGATGAGGAGATTAGATACTCCAGTAGCATCCTGGACATACTACCTTACTGTATTTAAGTTGTTTAATGTAGCCAAAGGGAAGTGTGGTGTAGACTGAGAGGGTTGGGGTTTTGTTTTAGGCCTAGGGATTGAAATGGGGAGTTCTAGAATAAGCTGCAGATGAGGGACGGGATTGAAAAGTGAGTTTTGCTGGTTGTGAAGAGTCTGAAATGGAGAGAGGTAGAGTTTGCCAGTGGAATGTTGTTTCTCAGGAGAAAAGAAAGATTAAAAATAGACATTTAGGATTCATCACATATAGAAGGCAATTAAACCTTTGAGAAAAATGTGGTCACATAGAGGGGGAATGGTGAGAACTGACTAGAGATCAGAGGGGAAAAAGGAAGGATAGTTTCTTGGTGGGCGGAAAGAGAATCTCAAAGGAGTGCACAGTTGACAAAGCCAAGTGATTCAGGGAGTCTGAGGAGAATAAAAATTATTAAGAAACCTTAGGACTTAGCATTTAGGGAGCCATGAGTGACCAAGTCAGTTAGAAAGGTGGTTTCAAACAACGTATGAAATACACACTCAGATGTTATTTTCTTTAGTTCATCAGACATTGTCGTGGGACAACTTCCTAACAGTGCTTACATCTAGGTGATGGGACAGGGTTAATTGTTAATGTTTTTTTTTTTTTTTTTGTGTGTGTGTGTGTGTGTATTTGTGTTCAAAATGGCCTACAATGACCATGGATTACTTTGATAATCATAAAGGAAAATGATGAAAATGCTTGCTAGGCAAAGGCATCAGCAACCTTGATGAGAACAGTGTCAGTAGTGTGATGGAAGCAAACATTGTGATCTGATGGACTGAGGGTACCAGGAAATGAGGACAAGGGGGGATTGAGGCCCTGCTGGTGGCAAAGGCAGCAAAAGAACAAAGTAGTCTGAGTAAGTTTTTTTGTTTCTTGTTTTTCTTTCATAGTAGTTCTCAAAACTTTTGCTGTCAGGACACATTTCTATGGGGGAAATTGGTTGAGGAATCCTGGGAGCCCTTGTCTATAAAAATAACATTTATTAATATCTGGCAGTTTGTATACAGAATTTAAAAAAAATTAAAAATTGTATACTCATTAGTTCTTCATAATAGTAAGACTAATGTAAAGTACTAGTGAAAAGAATATCATTTTCATTTCTACAAATGATCACTTTTAAAAAATTTATTTATTTATTGCTTCATGTTACATCTCCATCACAGTGTCTTCTTTCCACCCCTCCCAGTCCCATCCTCCCACCTTCTACCCCCTAACCCTTCCATCCCACTCCTCTGGAGTGGAGTGTCCCGACATAACAGTCCCCTGCCTCAGTTCAGCAGCCCTATGAGGGCCAAGAGCCTCCTCATACATTGGGGGCCTACAAGGCAGCACCACTAGGGCAAAATGTCTCATTGACAGGGAACAAAGTCGATGTCCATGTTCCCTTTGGTGCATTGGTTGTAGTATAGTTATCCTGTACTATATGGCTAGAATACGACTATAAGTGAATAGATGCCATGTGCATCCTTCTGAGTCTGGGTTAGCTCACTCAGGAAGAGCTTCTCTAGTTCCATCCATTTGGCTGAAAATTGCATAATTTCATTGTTTCTGATAGCTGAGTAGTATTCCGTTGTGTACATTATACCACAGTTTTTTAATTCATTCTTTGGTTAAGGGACATCTGGGTTATTTCCAATTTCTAGCTATTACAAATAAGGCTGCTATGATCATAGATGAGGAAACTTCCTTGTGATTCGGTGAGGAGTCATTTGGATGTATACCCAGAAGTGGTATGCCTGGGTCCCAAGGCAGAGCTATTCCAAGTTTTCTAAGATATTGCCAGACTGACCTCCACAGTGGTTGCACAAGACTGCACTCCCACCAGCAATGAAGGAGGGTTCCCCTTTCTCCACACCCTCGCCAGCATGTGCTGTCATTTGAGCTTTTGATCTTAGCCATTCTGACAGGTGTGAGATGGAATCTCAGAGTCGTCTTGAGTTGCATTTCTCTGATGATTAAGGATTCTGAGCATTTCTTCAAGTGTCTCTCAGCCATTAGGAATTCCTCCATTGTGAATTCTCTGTTTAGTTCCGTCCCCCACTTTTTGATTGGATTATTTGGTTTCTTGGCATTTAATTTCTTGAGTTCTTTGTAAATTTTGGATATTAGCCCTCTGAGACAGAGTTTCTTTGTGTAACAGCTCTGACTGTCCTGGAACTAGTTCTTAGGAGAACTCAGGGAAAAAAAGTGTATTCTGTTGCTATATGGTGAAATGTTCTAGATATGCTGATTGTGTTTAAATGTTATATATCCTTAATTATTTTATATCTTGAGGTTCTATCAGGTACTGACAGAAGGGAAGGTATTGCGATCTCATAATTGTAGATTTGTATAATCATTCTTTCAGCTCTATTACTTCTTGTTTCACATATTTTGAGTTGGTGTTATTTAATATGTACACACTTGCAACTGTTATTTGTTGTTGGTGGATTAATCTTCCAAAATTTATATGTTGAAGGCAGGGTCCAAAATAAAGTATTATCAGGACATAATTGGATCATGAAGCCTCTCCCATTTGTGGATTTGTAACTCCATGAGTTATTATGGTGGAAGCTTCAGGAGATGGAGTCTAGTGTTGTGTAATACTATTCCTTGGGAGACAAGTGCAAGTATCTCACCTGAGATAACCAACAATAGATCAAAGTACAACGTGGTGAACCAGTGAGTTTATTGGGATTATTTATTAGAATATGGGTGAGCAGTTACTTACAGAAGCAAAGATGACATAGAGCTGTATCTCTAATAGTCCACCCCAGCATGGATGATGGCTCATGAAGGCTGAAAATCTGGAACTCACTGCACAAATTACAGGCAGTTCAACAGGTGGAGAAGGTCTTATCCAGATAGCTCAGTTTGATCCGAGCCTTTCCAGGTAGCTTCTCTGGTGTGATCCCTTCCAGGAAACCATGGTTGTCTGAAAGTGTCTTTTAGCAGTCACTACTACTTGAAGGAAGGGGTTTAGGGAATCAGATTAGTTTCAGGGACTTACGGAAGCTATGGAGTTGTTTACTTCTTAAATTTAAGAGTTTCCTGGCAGAATGAATTGTTTCACTTTATTTTAGAACATCCTGTATCTTCATTAGTTTTCCTACAAGGTAGAATGTTTTATCTTAGAGGAAATTGCTATACAACATTAAGTTAAAGGGGAAAGTTGTGGGAGACATTCTCTCAAAGAATGTATTTTATCCTTAAACTCTTAAAGACCTCTCTCTCTCTCTTTACTTCCTGGCTACAGGATGTGAACAATTTTGTTCTTTCATGTATTCCTTTGTCCCAATGCTTCATCACAGGCACAGAAAAAAATGGAGCCAACTGACAATAGACAGAAACTTTGGAAGCTATGAGCCAAAATACATCTTTCTTCCTTTTAAGTTGCCTTTCTCAGTTTTTTTTTGGGTCACAGTGATAGACAACACAGTTCCTTTAGTTTTGATTTAGTTATATTTTTGAATTTAAAGTGATTTTATATATGATTTTTAAAATACAATTGCATATAAAGTTTTTCACTTTGGCACTGCCAGTCTATAACTTTTAATAGATAGATTTAGTCTAATTTATTTTTAATGTACATCTCATGTGGTAAGTGTTCCATTTATACCTGTATTCTTTCTGTTTTATATACTACTTTTCTTTTGTTTCCTTTTGTGGAGTTATATGTAAAAGAAAGGATATTCTGTTGTATGTTCCCATATTTTTGTCCCTTTCAGAATGCCTTTATTTCCCCTTCATTATGTTTTTTTTTGTTTGCTTGGAATTCATAGACAACATTGATTGTTTTCTTTTGGTCTAGCATTTAAAAAATATTATGCCTCTGCCCCTTGAGGCATTGCAGATATGGCTTCTGTGTCACATGTGCATCAGTAGGTGGATCAGAGGAGAGAAGCTATGTCTACATTCAGTGTTCTGACTTATGAATATCTGAATGAATAGTAGCCTAACATTACCAGAAAAATGCAAGCCTGAGACTAGCACCAGTTTGGCACCATGTGGCCAGGACAGGGAGCTAGCTGTGATGACCACCAGTCCAGCACCAGGCAAGCACCAGATGGGCTCCCAGGATGGGAAGTAAGCCAGAGACTAGAAGATCCCTTCCTGGCCCTGGATGTGGGGGTTGTGGGTGAGCCTGCCTTGAGGGTTTTTGGGAGAGTTAGGCCTACCTTTTGTGTGCTATGTGGTGGTATTGGCTAGGGAGAGATGCCCTCCCCTCCCCCTTTTGCCTTCACGACCATTGGCCTACAATGGCCCAGGTGGTGTCACAAGAGCAGGAGAGCTGTCCATGTCCCTCACAGGCTGCAGCACTGGGGAGAAGAGGCCCTGAACCCTGTCTGGATAGCACACTACAGCTGGTCCTGGATTTGGGGTTTGTAGGAGATCCAGCCCTGAGGGAGTGAGTGTGGGAGAGTCAGCCCTGCCTTTGGTCTGCTATGTGGTGGTGTTGGCTAGGGAGAGATATCCTGCCCTCTCTTATGCCCTCACCACCATTGGCTGATAGGAGATCTGGCCCAGATTGTATCACAAGAGCAGGAGAGCTTTCACTGCCTCTCCCATGCTAGGCACCCCAGAGAGTAGTCCCTACAACTTGCCTGAGTAGTTGGCAATACAGCTGGTTCTGGATATGGGAGTTTGGGAGAGCCAGCCCTGCCTTTTGTGTGCTCTGTGGTGGTGTTGGCTAGGGAGAGATGCCCTCCACTCCCTTTGGTCCTCACTAAGAGATCTGGCCCAGATGGTGTCACAAGAGCAGGAGAACTGTCCATGTCCCTCACAGGCAGCAGCACTGGGGAGAACAGGCCCTGAACCCTGTCTGGATAGCACACTGCAGCTGGTCCTGGATTTGGGTTTTTTTAGGAGAGCCAGCCCTAAGGGAGTGAGTGTGGGAGAGTCAGCCCTGCCTTCTGTCTGCTATGTGGTGGTGTTGACTAGGGAGAGATGCCCTCCCCTCCCTTTTGCCTTCTCCACCATTGGCCAACAGAAAATATGGCCCAGATGGGATCACAGGAGCAGGAGACCTGGTCCTATACCTTATAGGCTGCAACCATTGGCCCAGCAGGCGTTGGACCCTGCCAAGATAGCACACTAGACTGGTCCTGGACATGGGGGCTGTGGGTGAACCAGCCCTGATGGAGTGAGATTGGGAGAGCCAGCCCTGCCTTTTGTGTGCTTTGTGGTGGTATTGGCTAGGGAGAGATTCCCTCCCCTCCCTTTTGTCCTCACTACCATTGGCCTACAATAGATCTGGCCCAGATGGTGTCACTAGAGCAGGAGAGCTGTCCATGTCCCTCACAGGCTGCAGTACCCAGGAGAGCACCTCACCTGGGCAGCACAGAATACCTGGCCCTTGATGTGGGGGTTGTGGGTGAGCCAACCCTGAGGGTGTGAGTGTGGGAGAGTCATCTGTGCCTTTTGTCTGCTTTGTGGTAGTGTTGGCGAGGGAGAGATACCTTCCCCTCTCTGTTGCCCTCAACCAGTGACAGACTGGAGATCTGGCCCCTATGGCATCACAAGAGCAGGAGAGCTGTTCCTGCCCCTCACATGATGCTTGTTTGTTTGCTATTTTTGTGTTGGGAGAGGTTACAAGGGTGTAGGTCAGGTTTAAGGGAAGATGAGAGATAAGTAGAAACAGGATGCATGGTGTGAAATTAACAAAATAAAAAAAAAACAACAAAAGAAAGAAAAAATAATATGCCATTTTATTTTGGCCTCCCTGGATTCGGATGAGAAATTTCTATTATTTGAATTGATTTTCCATAATATGACAGCTTTCCTGAGATGATTTAAGTAGTATTTGCCATCAGTTTTTAGAAACTGAATTATTATGCTCTCTATCATAAATTCATTTGGGTTTATCGTATTCATTTTTTCTCAAGCCTTGAATATGTAGGCTTATATTCTTCTCCAAATTTGGTAGGTTTTCATGTTATTTTTTAATGCTCTTTCAGTTCTGTGCTTTAGGCACTTCTTCTCTTCCCTCACCTCCCCCTTTGTCTTTTTTCCCCTATGTAATACAAATTGAGTGAGCTTTAAAAATTTTTGATATTATTGCTTTATATTGCTGAGGCTCAGACCCAGGACTTCCTACATATTAGGCTGTAATTTTTGGCTCTGCAATTTCCTTTGGTTCCATTTTATATCTTCAATTTATCTACTGCTATTCTCTCTACCTTTTCAACTTTCTTAAGAGAATTTTTAACAGTTTGTTGAAAAATTCTTATTAAAACTACTTTGAAATTCTCATGAGTTGGCTCTAACCTCTAAGTCATTCTGGTATTGGCATCAGTTGATTGTCTTGCTTGATTCAAACTGTGATTTCCTTGTTTCCAATATGATATGTAATTTTTACTATATCATGAGAATTTTGGCTATTATGTTAAGAGTGTTAGTCTTATTAACTGTTTATACACACAATATCCCTTTTTAATGTATATTGTGAATATTCTTCACTATTGTAAGATTTTTAAATGCTGTATATATAATTGGAATACAACATTTCAAAACTTAGACAAAATTGATAAATTAAAAAAAATCCAAATTACCATTCTTTTTTTAATTGAAAAAAATTTATTATGTGGATTTCACATCATGCACCCTGTTCCCTCTCATCTCCCACCTCTCCTCAGACCTGTCCTCCACCCTTGCAATCTGTCCCAGCATAAAAAAATAAAATCTCATTGTGGAAGCTGCAGTGTGTCTCAGTATGTCCCACAATATTCCCTTTTGTCCACACATTTTGCTTTCAATGACTCCTTGGTCTGGTATGAGACCTCTGATTTCTGCTACTTTTTCAATACTGGAACCTCACTGGAACTCCTCTTAGATATGCTGTAACTGTCCTGTGTCATGAAGATCCTCTAGTTTTGGGTTGTGGAACTGGCCTCTTCTTCCACTCCAGCAGAGTTCATCCATGGGGTAGATGTTGGGGTGGGCCAACTCCAAGCCCTGGTTCTGGACCTGCAACCCCCACTTGCAGGGCCAGTTCTAGTATGGAAAGGTGCAGGGCCTGCTTACCTGAGTGCTGCAGCATGTGAGGGGCAGGGACAGCTCTCCTGCTCTTGTGACCCTGTTGGCCAATGGTGGTGAGGGCAAAAGGGAGAGGAGGGAGTCTCTCCCTAGCCAACACCACCACATAGCAGACAGAAGGCAGGGTTGGGTCTCCCATGCTCACTCCCTCAGGGCTGGCTTACTCACAAATGCCTCTAGGTGCATGGAAAAACTCATTTGTAAGGAATTTCCAGGCATGAACAAACCCATACTAGTAAAGAAATTGACTTGGCAGTAAAAAAAATTTGGACATGACTATGCCCCCAATATTTTACTGATCTCACCAAACAAAATACAGATGTTTTACAAATTAAGTATACCAAAATTTAGAGGAATATGACATATCTATCTTATAAAAACATTCTAGAGAATAAAAAATTTGGGAGAATTCTTTAGTTCATTTTTATGTGGCTAGTGGGAAGTGATGGGAAGTAATGTCAGCAGAAAACAAAACACATGATATAACTTGTCATTGTTTCTCAGATGATACATAAATCACCCCTCTCCCTGTCTACTTGAAATGTCAGTTAAAATCATGGCTTCTTCAGGTGCCTGGAATAATGTCACAGCCTCTTTTTTTGATAAGTGGGGAGACATCTGATACTTGAACTGATCAGTGAGTAATCATCCTAGCCCTGCAGAACTAGTGCTTACACAAACAAATAAATGTCATGGCTTCTTCAGGACCATGGTCTATAGAACTTAGTGTCTTCTAGCCAGGAGACTATTAGCTTCTGTTTTCTCAGTTTTGGCTGCTCCTCCAGCTTCAATTAACGAAGTCGCACTGCATTCTATGCATTTGGGTAAAACAAATGGGCTTTCTCTTGTATGAGACTCAGTGGTTGGGACTTAACTTTTTGTTTCAGCAAATAAACTAAGATAAAATATATCTTTAGAGAATATGAAGAATTAAAAAAATTAGAATTAGTAAATAATCAAGGTAAGACAAAATCTCAGCAAAGTAGGATTGAGGAAAACATCAATAGAATTGAGGGGCTGTAGAGATGTCTCAGTGCATAAGAGCACTTGTTCCTCTTCCAGAGGTTGTGGATTGGATTCCCTGCACTTGTGTGGTGGCTCACAAACATCCATAACTCCAGTTCCACCAGATCAAACCCCTTCTTCTGACCTCCACAGGTATAGGTACACACCTAATACACACAGGCAAAACACATATATACATAAAATACATACATTTAAAAAGAAAATAAAATTAAGCATAATTTTATTCAAACAACAGACAGAAAGTAGATTAGAAATTCAGAAGGGACCCAGAGCCCTGTGGCAGCATAGCAGAACCTCTCAAGAAGACAGAAGGAAGTGGGATTGAAAAGGTGCTCGGGGATGACGGTGCTCAAAAAGTCTCCAGATTTATCAATGACACAAACCTATAGGCTCAAGAAGCAGAGAAAATCCAAAGCTTGATAGATATAAACAAACTCATACTAAGACATGTTTTAATCAAACTTCCACAGAGAAATGACCCTATGGGAAAAGAACCCCAAAGATTTGTATGACAGAAATCTTGGTGATTAGAAAGAAATGGTCCAATTTTCAAGCACTGACAGAAAATATCTGTCAACCACACATTCTAACAAAACACAAAACAAAGCATAAGAAAAACCCAGTAAGGATAACAACAACAACCTGTCCTTTAAGAATGAAAGGGAAATGAACACATTCTTGTGAGCCTCCTTCAGCAAATCCTACCGGCATGAGGCACCACAACCAGTTGAACACATTCTCAGACTAAGGGAAAAAAAAAAAAAGATTTGCAGATAGCAAACCTATCCCTAAAAATGGCTTACAGTAATTCTTTAAACAGAAAGGAAAAGAAAGAATCTTAAAATATCAGGAAGTAAGAACGAATAAAAATGTAGGTATGTATAATAGATTTCCTTCCTCCTGTTGAGTTTTTTTAAATTCTATTTGACAGTTAAAGAAAAAAAGTACGTAAAACTTTTGATGTGATTCTTAATGTATTAAAGGAAATATTTCAGGTAATTATATCATGAGTAGAGCATGATAAAAGGACTTAAAGGGGGGTAAAGTTTCTATATTTCACTTCAAGTGGTAATATTTCAACACTAATAGAGCATATAGTACCTAGAGCAACTGCTAAAACTTTATGCATTCTATAATTTCATAAAGTATTATTGTAAGTAATGAGATACTTTAAAAAGGTCATATATTATAAGATTCTATATATATAATATTCTTAAAGACTTATTAGTGAGTGTGTGTATGTGTGAGAGAGAGGACATGTGTGTGTGTGTGTGTGTGTGTGTGTGTGTGTGTGTGTATGTGTGCATGGAGATAGAAGAGAATGTTGAGGTTCTGCAGCTGGTGTTGCAGGTTGTGAGCTACCTGATACAGATGCTGGGAACTGAGCCTGTGTCCTTTGCAAGAGCAGGAAATACTCTTAACCACTGAGCCCTCTCTCCAGCCTCCATACAACATTCTTAAAGTGACACTGAGTAACAAAAGCAATGAAAAGCAGGCCATGAGCTTGAAGGACTGAGGGGAGCATGGAAAGAGATGGAAGAAGGAAAGAGAAGCAGGATGGATGATGTGATATAAGTATATTTTAATTAAAAAATTTAAAAATGACACAATGAAATTAATGGAGAACAAATTAGTGACTTCCAAGGGTTGGGGATAGTGAATGGATAGGGCTCTGAAGGAAACACAGTGGAGATCTTTGTGGTGAAGGAACAGATTTCCATCTTGACTTCAGTATGTTGACATGAATTGGCGGATGTGACAACATTGCTCAAAGCTATAGAGCAGTGGTCTCAACCTTCCTAACGCTGTGACCCTTTAATAGAGTTCATCATGTTATGGTGACCCCTAAGCATACAATTATTTTCGTTGCTACTTCATTACTCGGTGCCCTCGTTTTATGAGATTACTGGCTATAGTCAGAGGTGTATCAGCAGCTAGAGAGTGGATTTCTCCCTACATAAAGTTGCAGTCTTGGATTAACTGCAAGTGTTTTCTTGTGACTATCATGCTTTCTTGTAATTAATCAAAATTTCCGGAAGCTCTAGCTGTAAAACTAGCTAGACTAGATCTCTCTAGTGAACATTGAAATTACTCTGGGATTCTTGATTGTGTTAGTGATTTGCATAGTCTTAATGATTTTTATGTTACTGGGACCATATGTCAGTAGAATCTATTCCCCGTTTCCAGTTCTGCAACTGTCACTGGTCAACTTCAGCTTCTTTTTTGGGGACCTTTCTTTCATTGTTTTGGTTTGTATTTAACTTTAGCTATCACTTCTTTGAAAGGTTGTTTTGACTTCTTTGCTACTATTGAGGCGTTCCAACTATCCCAAATTGCCATCCTTTAACTAGAATAATAGTATTTCAGTATTCTCTCATGGTAGTATTAGATGTCAAACTAAAATAAAACATGGAAGAATGCTGTCTGATACATTGTATATGACACACTGGACACTTAGTTTGACACAATAGAATTGCTAAAGATATTTTATGTGACTTGATGTCATCTTAATGCACACAATGGAGGAAGTTTGGGGACCATTGTCGAACAGTTCAGCTGTTGAAAAGGTTCTACAAGCTAGAGTAAAACTTACATTAAAAAGGTCATCCTGCTATTTTTTTGCTTTATGCCCCCAGTGCTCATAGTGAGAAAGTTTCTATTTTAAGTATTATTGTAGATGTGAGAATAAAAGTGAGATGAGTTTTTGTATATTTCTGTGTACCCCCAGATAAATGACAATGAAGCCACTACTGGTCATCATAGTAAAGCAGACACACTTAGAAATGATTTTTGCCTATGGGATGCATGGCATTGGATAATCCCTTACCCTTGAAGTATGGGCTAGGCTTATTGGCTTGGTTACAGAATATGGCAGAAGCATGGGATACTAACTTCCAATGCTGAGCTATAAAAAGATTATGGTGTTCTGTCGCAGGCACACTCTCTTGTACTGTTCATTTTCAGATATATTAGTCAGCCTAGGCTGCCTTAAGAAAATACTACAGACTAGGTAGTTTCTTAAACCATGGAAATTAGTTTTCTCATAATTTTGGAGTCTGGGAATTCCAGGTCAAGACAACAACCAGTTTGTTTTCTGATAAGGTTTGTAGGTGACTGCCCTCTTGTATGTGCTCATAGGATTTTTTGGTGTGTTCTCCAAGGAGGAAGAAGTAAGGGGGGAGGAAGGGAAATAGAGAAGAGAGTGAGAGAGGGGGAAGGGGGAGAAAAGAAAGGACAGAGAAAGAGAGGAAAGGTGCTGACTTTCAGTATCTTATCTTATAAGGACATTAAAATCTTATCAGACCTGAACTCCACTCTGTAACCCCCCACTTAACTTTACTTCTTTAGAAGCCTTCACACCAAATACAATCGTACTGGGAGTTAGGACTTCAACATAGGAAGTGTGGACACAAACATTTAATCCACAGCATAGGAGGTAGCCATGTAGAGAGACTCCCACTAGTGAGCCTAGAAACAGATCTTTTGTGGTTTAACCAACAGCCATATGAATGATATTTGAAGTAAATTCTTCAGCAGTTGGGGCTTTGAATAACCTCACCTGGTCGCAACACTTTGATTGCAGCATCACAAGGGACTGAAACACTCACTACCTCCAGTTTAGCTGCTCCCGGATTGATCCTGGTTGATCGTAGAAACTGGGAGCTAATAACTGTTGTTTTCAGCTGCTACAATTGGCAGAATATATTATATAACAACAGATAATGAATATACATAATATCATTTAATAGTTGGCTCCTCAATTCCTGTATCACAAGTTTTAGAAGTAGGACATATTATTAGGAGAGTAATTATTAGCAAGGAGTAGAAGAATAGGACATGTGAAAAAGAATTAGCAACTTTCCTTTTGTGTACAATCTTTATTCCAGAAATAATTCTTGTGTTCTGTTCCTATCTTGATAGGTATAATGCTTTTCTCTGATTCAGAGAATTTGGTGCTTTATGGAAGTTACCTATAAGCCTTATGATTTTGTAGATACATTCTGAATAGTTTGCATGGAAATATCTGTTACTACTAGATTTTTCATATGGAAATTCCTTGTTACTACAGGATTTTGAGGCTGCAACTGTCACTGTGTGCATGTTTATGTATATTTCTGAAAAATAAACCATCACCCACGATCTATAGGGATGGGCATTTGGTAGTCAGTAGGAGGTAGAGATTGGGAAAGGAACCAATTTCATTTACTGTGCCATCAACCCTCCTCAAATTTCCTCGAATGTATGTCTATCATAAGGATCTTTTGCCTCTAGCCTCATAAGGCCCAGCTCCATTGGCATGCTGGAGTAATTACATTCGTAGCCAATTAACAGGGTGGCACCCACTCCGCCAAGAAGCCCCACTCTTTATACAGCCAGTATAGAGAGTGAAATTAGCTGAGACAAATACCTGTTAATCCCCAGTTCTAGGCTGGCATGGAGCGCCTACTGTGCAGTGCTAACAGTTCTGGGAAATCCCAATTCCCAGTGTCAAGAGTTGAACAGAGTAAGTCTGTTAAATGAAGAAATTTACAGCACATTAGCTTTGATCAAGAAATTCTAGGTGCAGGTCTCTTAAACAAATGAAGGCTGCTTGGGAATATAGGTCACTCTTTCTGGGAAGCTGTCCTTTGAGGGAGTTTATCTTTACTTTCTTTCCCATGCCAGAGCAGAGGGCAGAAGAATGGCAGTTTGAGTGGCCGAAAGGGCCGTAGACATAGTCTTATTTAATCATGAAGCGAAAACTATGTGACTATACTAGAGCTTTGTCAAAGGGACCGTGGATGTGGTTTACTTGAAAACGCGAAATCTATAACAAAAACCGTAGGAGCCCTTACAACTTCTATGGACGGTTCCTTCGTGTTTATGCTTACATGTGTAAAACGCGCCCTCTGCTGGCTATATTGAGCCATGTCTCTCTGTTCTCCTCCTCCCTTCCTGGGAAAAATCATGGTATATATTCCTATCTGAATTATGTTTTTAGTTGCATTCTATCAGCCAGTTGCTGTCTATCCAAAGAATGAAGCAAACAGAATTTAAATCGTGGCTTGTGCCATACTGCCTGTCACTCAAAACTCTGCATAGGGGTTCTCAGAGAAAGGCGAAGAATTTGGCAATTCCAGAAGACACAACATGAATGTTCAGATTCTAATTCTTTGGCTGAGTCCAGGTTCCTTTTTCTTTTTTGGTATATCTTTTAATATTTGTTCCACTGTGGAAGGCATAAAATTATCTTTTTAGTATCAAGAAATGCTTTGAATTCTGACAAGCTTTCAGTTCTTGCTATCAACATATAAGAGAGTTTGAGCCTTGCCTTCAAGGTCCAAGTGAAGGCAGAGAGAGAGGGAGGGAGGAAGGGAGGAAAGGAAGGAGGGAGGGAGAGAGACAGGAAGGAGAGAATCACAGTGAAAGAGGAGGGTGGAATTATGAGGCCAGTGAATGGGAGGGCAGTTGATAGTTTTTTCCAGGGTCATGCTGCTTTGCCTGTAGAAGGAAAATAATTTACATTTTGACGCACCTGAGAAAAGAAACCAGAAGTCCCACAGTACCAATTTCTTTCTTCCAAACAATGAAGAAGGAAGTATCCATTTCAGGGAAGGTAGAAGAGCAAAATGCAGTCCTGTCTGCTAGGCTGAGTTAAACAGGCTGTGAGGAGCAGAGCTGGTAGATGGTGCTGTAGAATGCCATTTCCGGAAAGGCATAGTCAAAATGACCTTTGATAGAGAATGAAACTCTATCATCCTAATCCCTGTAGACATTAACATACAAAGTTTAGCCTCCTCCTCCTACCTCCCTATACAGAGGTTGGCATTGTCTGGAATAGTTGGCAGGACTAAGATGCATGATTTATAAAAGCACACAGGTGCTTTTATAAAAGTCACAATTAGTAGAGTTATACAGTTGGTCTGTTTGGATAACCCTCTCTCTCCTTCAGTCAGCTTTGGTTGATTAAAGCATTCTCTAATAACGATGGTCACTGTATGCTCATTCTGTTAGTCACAATTCATAAAGCTCTAATCTGCAGCAGAGAAGTTTCCATTGATGTTAGGCCATAGAAAACCAGCTTTCAGGTCGAGGCCATGCGTGGGGGATGTTAAGCTTTTGCAACAATGGATTCCACCTATTCATGTTTACCAAGGGCTAGGGATCAGGGCCTGTGCTGTACAATAAAATATTATGGTGATTGCACAGGGACACTCCACAGACAAGTTAAATCTGCAATTTGCATGCCATATAATATTGCTGAAACCTTTTAGCTGCTATGAGCCCTGGGTAATAAAAACTTAAGTGTTTTCCTTGCCATTTTGATTTTAAAGACTGTATTTTGGCATTTTTCCAGATATGTGCAATATACTCAGGTTAGTGGTTGTATGGTAAACTAAACTTTATAATCTAAGAATTGTTCCTTTTATACCAAAGTGTTTACCAATAAGTTTCCATGGCAATGGTTAAAAGCATGAGTTGTGGAGTCAAACAGATATGAATTTGACATTAATAAATGTGTGGTGGTTTCAGTTAAGTTACTTATGCGTCTGGATTTTAGTTTCTTTAATTATAAAATGAGTATGGTGAGAGTATGCATTATGTGGTTGTAAGAATTTACTTATGTATAAAAAATTTAGCCCAAGTCTTGACCCATGTAATTTCTGGAAACGTTAGCTGTGTATATCACATAGATTAGAATCTTGAGATGAAATCAGAAGGCATCATTGTTTTTCTGTCTTCCATTGTTTATTTTAATTTTTAAATGGCAAAACTTCAGTTAAGTCCCACATGTTCCTGGCTTCCCATGAAAAAGCAAGTTTTAAGGTGACTATAATTCACAAACCCAGCTTCAAGCCAATTAATAATATTGTTAGGCGGCAGATATTTCCAAGCCAGAGTTAGAGTTCAATCTCTTTCTCCCACCTGCGGTTTTTTCCCAGCCCTTGGCTTAGAATTTCTGGCCCCTTTGGATTTGAAACATGGAAAGAGAGAAAGGAGAAGAGGACCTGTCTCAGGGTGACTTTGTTACTACTGGTCAAATGTTAAACATGATGACCACAGAGCACTTTTGTGGATTCTGTGCCTCATTCTTTGATTTGAGCAGCGTCTCTATCCCCTTTCCTTCTCGGTCTGGGTGACACACACAGTCTCTCAGTGCTGGACGGCTCTGCAAGCCGCAGGCTGCCCTTCTGGGTGGTGTCGACATATGGTCGCTGGGATTTACACACATTTGAACTGTCACTGGAGGGGAGTGTATTTACTTCCTAGACACAGCCTTTTAATCTGATGTGTCCAGCTACATTGACTTTCTTAAGTGTGTCAACTACCAGTTCAGTGTGTGCCATCTGCCACTGAGCACACATTAAACTCTTCAAGTGCTGCCTGTGAGGCCATGTCACCTGGCTTGGGGAGAGGAGTCAAATCCCCCCATCTCTTGTCCCCTTAGAGATCAGAACTGTGAGATTCAGAGCTTATCCTTCTTTAGAAGGTAAAAATGTATCCTTTTATGGGTTCGCATACTTTCTAAGGCACCCTCTCTTTTTATGTGTGGGTATACCTGTGAAATGTATGTGGGAGTGTGCATATGTGTTTTCATGTGTGTGGGGGAGTGCATGTAGAGTCCAGAGATTGACACTGGATGTCTACCTTAATTACACTCTACCTTTAACACTGAGATGGAGTTTCTTACTTAAACCCAGAGCTTGCTGACTGGGGCTGTTCTAGGTAACCAGCTTCATACACTGGGGTTACAGTCAGGTCAGGCCACTATTTGAATGGGTGCTGGGAATCTAAACTCCAGTGCCTCCACTTGCACAGCTGAGCCATCTCAACAGTCCCCTAAACTTTTCTTTTATAACCTTGATATGGATGAAATATTGAACTGGATTTATTCTCTTACTACAAACTCTTCCCATAGTAGTCTATCTCACATGTCCCTTTGAATGTGAAGACCTGGGTTCTTGGGTTAAACCCCTGAGTTGATCATCTTCTAGCCAGTATGTTTGGCTTGCTTATGCTTTCCTCTTATATGGTTCCCATTGCGATACTGAGTGATGATTGTTTAAAAAGGAGAATCAGAATCTTGTTCATTCTTAAGTTCTAATTAGTGAATCTAAATAATTTCTCCTAGCACTGTTCATTGTTTAATAAGCAGTCTCAGAGATAATTATGTCTAAGATATCATTAATATGTTGTATTTTCTAGAAGTTTTATAAAACTTGAGGGTCTTGGAAATATGGAGGCATACAAGAATTCTCAAAAGGTATATTCATTACACTGTTACTTTAATCCCATACCTTTAATCTCAGATAATAATAAAACAAGACAAGACAATGTCAATGTCTAAATGTAGGCTAGGTATTTCTGAGTTGAACAATGGACTATTCAGCCATTTGTAAAATGATATTGTAGAAGAATATTTAATGACTTGGAAAGATGATCATTTTTCATAACACATTATTGCTAAAAATGAAAATATGGAAAATAAGAAATATCCATGTATAATCTTGTTTTGGTAAAAAAAATATGCATAGCTATACTTACAAAAAAGACCATATGGATATCCACCAAAATGTAAGTGGTGCTTTTCTATAAACTTTTCTGTGTGATCACTATATTTCAATAAGAGACTTAAACTGTAGCCATGAATCTCATATATCAGAAAAGACATGATAGGCATGTTAAAATATATATATATATATATATATATATATATCAATACTCAGTTACTTCCATGATGACCTATATATAGTTCCCAGGCTAAAAGTGCAAAGAGATAGAATTATAAAGTTGCTGGTCTTGCTGTGGGCACCTCTGGGTCTGTAGATAGTCTTCAAAATCAAGATGTAGGATCTGGTTCTAGGTTCGATCATTATAGGATATAACTTTTGTTTGTTTGTTTGTTGAGACAAGAGTCTCACTATGTAACTCTAGCTGTCCTGGAACTCACTATGTAGACCAAGCTGGCCTCAAACTTACAGATTCTCTTGCCTCTACCTCCAGACTACTGGGATTAAAAGTGTATGCTGCCACTGCCTGGCTTAGGATGGAACTTTCTTAATGCTAGTGTCTGGTCTTGATTTGCAGAGTTTGTTGTTGGCTTTCTCTAGATGTATGTAGGAAACAGAAGCCCCTCTGAGCATGTGTAGTACTTCACAAGTCAATTCCTGATCCTTGATTTTCAGCCCAAGTGAAGTAGAATCTGAGCATTTAGTCAATTCTTTTATCATTTGCACAAGCCTAGTCTGTAGCTTATGGAAACTAAAAGTACCATAATTCTTTGCCACCTGTCTCCACCACCTAAGCTCTAAAGGATCCAAAGGAGATAGATGATAAATAAGAGGTTTGCGGTAAAAGAAGGATGCTGACATGTAACAAACCTTTCTGTGTATATTAATATCACATGGCCCATTCACCAAAGCCCTTCAAGTTCATTCAGGAAAGGGCTCAATAATGGTGATAAGAGGGTATGTGGGGATGGGGATTTTTAGAATTATAGACGTTGTAGAGATTTTGAATGGGAATGGCACAGTCATGTTTGCTTTTCTGATGGTTGTTTTGAGTTGAAGGGGGAAAGATGAAGTCATGAAGATCTGCTAGGAGGTTCTGGCAAGTCTAAGGCCTTTATATAAGTGGTCAGAGTACAGAACGGAGGCAAGGGGACAGATTGAAGTGATTTGGGGCATAGGATTGATGAGACCTGGCTATGGCTTGTAGGTTCTGAACATAGGTTATGGATATAGGAAGACTTCATGGTGAATTATGTGAAAGGAAACAAGTTAACTTGGATAAATGTAAATTATAGTGTGAGTTTCATTCAATCTTTTGAAAATGCAGAGTGACTGCCACTTAGCAGGCATTGGGTAAACATTTGTTGACTCTTTGAATGAATTTTAGCCTAATAAAGGAATGTAGCTGAGCTGTTCATATAAATAAGTTGTACAGCGTAATTGTAACTTAGCTATAAAACCAAAAGGGCTATTTAAAAAAAAAAAAACACTCTCCTTTTCATCACAGTGGGTTTTGTGTGCTGCCTAAAGTGGTCAACGTAGGAGGGTTCCTTGAAGTTGAGGTAGTGATATACGTGGGTGGACAACAAGGAAACACAGTGAAATGGCTTGTTGAAGTGACCGCATTCTCAGCTCATATTTAGTCTCATCCCTTTGTAGTCATATCCTGCCAGCAGTTTGCTGAGAAAATGTAATCATTTTCTGAAACTGGCTTTGTGTGTGTATGTGTGCGTACGTGTGTGTGTGTATGTGTGCATACGTGTGTGTGTGCGTGTGTGCGTGTGTGTGTGTGTGTGTGCATGCGTGTGTGTGTGTGTGTGTGTGTGTTGGGGCAGCTGTGGAATAGAAATAGAAGAGTTTTTGGGATGCCATTTCAACCAAGTAAACCAACACTTCTGGCCATGGACCTAGAACTCAAAGAAGATTCTTTCCTTCTTTCTGCAGAATTTCATGAGAATTAGAGTTTACAAGATAGATGAATGAGTGGTTTGGTTTGAATCTTCTTATCTTCAAGTAGAAATTCATTCCATTGTCACTGGGTATCTAAGTTGCAACCAGAATGATGTATCTTGCTTGTATACATTTATCAGGCTAACCAGGTAACTATCAAACTGGTGGGAATGATGACCTTTTCTGTGCACACACAGTGTATGTGTGTCAACCTGAAGGAGTATATGTAGACTTTTAAACAAATGATGGAGAATTTATGTACAGCAGGTGAAGAAGAGTAATGAGATCAGGGTTGGCAGGACTACTGATTTTTTACACATAAAAATGGGGCGCAATTAAAACACTAATCCAGCTCTAGGCTCTACTACTGAATATAAAAAGAAACAAATTGACAAGATGGCTTGTTTTTGAACAAAGCAAGTGGCCCATGATGATATTATTTTGATGTATCTGGAATTATCATAATAGCAAAGTCCAACAATAAATAGAAAAGTGAATGGCAGTGAGAATCCAACAGAGACCGTTTCTCTGAGAATAGGAGTCAGAACATGCACCATTGTATTCACAGTATCATTAAAATATGAATAAACAGCAGCAACTTTTTATTATACAGTGAAAGAGCCTCCTACAGGGCACTGAAAATTGAGTGGTGTGTGTTTAATAAATTAAAAACAACAAGAAATGGCTATTTACCAGGATGCAGGAAGGACTCAGAAAATAATGGAGGTTTAGCCAAGGACATAAATGGAACTAATTTATTATTAGGTGGGATTTTAAAGGTTTAAAAATTTTAATTATATGACAAAAGTTGGGAGGAGAGGAGAGGGAACAGCTAGAGAGGAGATTGTAGAGTTTGGCTGGCTTTATATTATGAAGAGGTACATTATGGTATGTTGTGATATTTGGACTTTACCTTGAGAAAATTTACTATGGGATTCTAAACAAGAGAGAAAACAATGTTTGCTTTAATATATAACATAGCAGCTGAAAACAACAGCCTTTTTACTATTTATCAGGAATATGTAGAGAGTTTAGGCTATTCTGTAGTCTAGGCCAGTTCAGCTGGGGCTGGGTGGCCTAGGAGGGCTTCATATATTCTGAATATCAGATGACATAGCTGGCATCTCTTTTCACATGATCCTAGACCTCCAATACGAGATCTCAGGCTTCTTCCCATGATGACTGAAGGATCACAAGCAGTAAGTGAGGGCAAACCTCTCTTGGACCCTCTGCCTATGTGTGGCCTGATTAATTTCCCATTGGTCAAAGCAAGTCACAATTGGCTAAGCTCACATTTCAAAAAGTAGAGAAATAAACTTTACCACTCAATGGAAGGAACTGAAAATATTGTGGTCATTGTTCTGTTGTTGTTGTTTTGTTTTATTTTGCTTTTTTGACCCCTTACAATTAGTTTACAATTGTGGAGAATGGATTATAATATGGAAGATCCTTGGGAAGAAGAGACAGTTGCTGGAATCTAAGAGGGCATCAAGAATGCACAAAAACAATAGAAATAGGGAGGTATTGAAGGCTCAATAACTATTTAGCTGATGAAATTAAAAGACCCTGTTGATTGTGGATGGGAGGGCATATATGAGGAGTACACTTGGGATCAAGTGTGTTACTTAGCTTTGAACTTTAGGTTCTGAGTAGAATTAGTTTTCCAATAGTCCTGTGGGGGACTCTTTATTGATACATTTATTCATTTGTAGCTGAGTTAGACAAGACTAGTTAATTTCTCTTTGATTCTATAGCTAAATATATGTTAATTGGAGATACAGTTCATTCTTTCCATCTTCTGATGTCCTTCCTCTTCAATTTCTTTCTTCAAGAACTTGAAGTTCTTGTCTTACAGGTCTCTCACTTGCTTGGTTAGAGTTACCCCCAGGTATTTTATATTGTCTGTGCCTATTGTGAAGGATGTTGGTTCCCTAATTTCTTTCTTGGTCCATTTATCTTTTGTATAAAAAACGGCTACTGTTTTTTTAAATTTAATTTTTTATCCAACACCCTTGCTGAAGGTGTTTATCAGTTGCAGGAGTTCTCTGGTGGAATTTTTGGGGTCACTTATGTATAGTAGTATCATATCATCTGCCAATAAGGATACTTTGACTTCTTCCTTTCCAATTTGTATCCCCTTGATCTCCTTTAGTTGTCTTGTTGCTCTAGATAGAACCTCAAGTACTATGTTGAAGAGATATGGAGAGAGTGGGAAACTGTGCCTTGTTCCTGATTTTAGAAGATAGCTCCACCTCAAGACCCAGCCATACCACTCCTGGGTATACATCCAAATGATTCCTCACCAAACCACAAGGACATCTTCTCAACTATGTTCATAGCAGCTTTATTTGTAATAGCTAGAAACTGGAAACAACCCAGATGTCCCTCAGTGGAGGAATGGATAAAAAAATAACTGTGGTACATTTACACAATGGAATACTACTCAGCTATGAGAAACAAGGAAATCATGCAATTTGCAGCCAAATGGATGGAACTAGAAAAGTTCATCCTGAGTGAGCTAACCCAGACCCAGAAAGATGCACATGGCATCTATTCATTTATAACTGGATTTTAGCCATTTAGTACAGGATAACTATCCTACAACCAACAGACCGAACGGAAAAGAAACATGGACTTTGTTACCTGTTAGTGGGACACTTTGCCCTAGTGGAGCTACCATGTAGTCCCCCAGTGCAAAAGGAAGCTCTTAGCCCTCATATGACTGATGAACTGAGGGGGCTGAGATGTGGGGGCACACCACAGCGGAGTAGGATAGGTGAGAGAAATAGACCCACACACTTATGGCCACCTAATTTTTGACAAAGAAGCCAAAATGGCACATTGGAAGAAGGACAGCATCTTCAACAAATGGTGCTGGTCCAACTGGATGTCCACTTGTAAAAGAATGAAATTAAACCCTTACTTATCACCTTGTACAAAACTTAAGTCCAAGTGGACCAAAGACCTTAAAATAAGGCCGGTCACACTAAATCTACTAGAAGAAAAAGTGGGAGAAACCCTTGAACTAATTGGCACAGGCCACAACTTCCTGAACAGAACACCAACAGCTCAGGACTTGAGATCAACAATCAATAAATGGGACCTCATGAAACTGAAAAGCTTCTGTAAGGCAAAAGTCACTGTCATTTGAACAAAATGGCAGCCTACAGACTGGGAGAGAATCTTCACCAACCACACATCTGACAGAGGGCCAATATCCAAAATCTACAAAGAACTCAAGAAATTAAATACCAAGAAACCAAATAATTCAATCAAAAAAAAATGGGGGACAGAGCTAAATAGAGAATTCACAAAGGAGGAATCCCTAATGGCTGAGAGGCACTTGAAGAAATGCTCAACATCCTTAATCATCAGAGAAATGCAACTCAAGATGACTCTGAGATTCCATCTCACACTTGTCAGAATGGCTAAGATCAAAAACTCAAATGACAGCACATGCTGGCGAGGGTGTGGAGAAAGGGGTACCCTACTCCATTGCTGGTGGGGATGCAGGCTTGTGCAACCACTATGGAGGTCAGTCTAGCGATATCTTAGAAAACTTGGAATAATCACCATTTTATACACAATGTAACCAAGTTGTGCTTGGAGAGATGACCCAGTAGTTAAGAATGGGTACTACTCTTGCAAAGGACCAAAGTTAAGTTCCCAGAACCCACGCTGAGTGGCTCAAAACTGCTGGTAACTCCAGTTCCAGGGTAATTACTTAACGTTGATGTGTTAGTGTGTCAAAGTAACAACAGATGGGCTTCTGATAGCTAATCTTGGTTGTGAACTTGACACAGCTGGAAAGAGAGAAATCTCAACTGAAGATTTGCCTTAATCAGTCTGGTCTGTGGTCATTTTTGTGAGTTTTCTTTTTGTTTTGTTCTTATCTCAGATATTATATCCTGACTGAAGTTTCTCCCTTCTTTCTCTCCTCCCAGTCTCTCACCCACCTCCTCTCTCCCACAGATCCACCCCTCCTGTGAGGTATTTTCTTAATTGTTAATTGAGGTAGGAAGACCCAGTCCACC
>CAJQZJ010000241.1:824188-884363 GCA_907164525.1 Lophiomys imhausi | reverse complement strand
CTGCTCACACTATAGCACATGTCAGAATCTTCAGGAGGAAATTTTAAGACAGATGGCTAGTCCATCTCAATCCCTGAGTTTCTGAGACAGTATCTGTGTGGGGCCTGAGAATCTGCATGTCTAGCAAGTCCCCAGGTAATGATGCTGTGAGTGCAGAGACCACCCTTCAGAGCTGTTACCCTAGTGTGATCACATAAAAAAAAAAAAACCCTTTGCCAAAAGTTCTGCTCCAACATGGAAGAGGTAATTAAAAAAAAAAAAAAAACAGTATACATACATGGATCAACAGGAGGAAGGAAAAGCCACAAAATAAAAAAAGGAAAACATACTATAAAAGAAAGAACAATGAATTAAGTGGGTCACTACAGGTCTCAAAGAGAAGGTGAATTTGGGCACACGGGAACACATAATCTCTTGGTTTATAACCCCGTTGTATTCTGGCTTCCTGAAGGAGGAGGCCTGGCTGGAAACAGTTTTGATGAGGGCACAAATCTTGAGGCTTGCTGGGTAACCTCTCCTTTAGATGAAATGGAGCAAAGATCACTTATTTAAGGCCCTGCATTTCAAACAACCTTGAAAAAAATGATTTACCCATTACCATGTGGTACTCATGCAAATAAGAGGGCTTGGGCAATGAGGGAACACTTACCCTTGATTAGATGGGACATATTAGCTTCCTGAAATTTTCTCACCTGTTTAAGCAGCTCTCAATCACAAAACCTGACAGGTTAAACACTCATGGTGGGCAGGATTAACAGGGCTCAGCTAAACCCAAGGGGTGTCACACTTATCCTAGATCTCCAGGGCAATATATGATTTTTCTCTGTCCTTCCAAAACCCCATTTGTGTAGGTGCTGGACAGTAGCCTGTTCCTTTGCAAGTTCTCCAGGGGCCCAGTGTTGTAAGGCATACTACTCAGCCTGGCATTTTTTCAATTGTTTAACACCAGGGCACTGGTTAATTCATGGAAGGGAGGGTAAAACAAGACAGGAAAGTGATTTGTCACAGGGAATCCTAGTAGAATGGGGTGGCAGTAAAACTCTGATTTTTCCCAGCTGAGCTGTTTTGTCATTTGCTGGGGAACCAAATCTGACCTTGGCACTTGTGCACACCTTGTTTCCACAAGGTTTTTTTTTTAAATCAGCAGAGAAGAAGGATAGTTGTTACTTCAGTATCAGACATCTTCTAGGCGCAGTAGCTTGGAGGAAGAAAGAGGCTCAACTTCTTTTCCATGTGTGCATTGCTCTAGGCCTTGGGATGTCTATGTGATAGCTGTAACGCAACAAGCTTGTTTCCCTCCTTGATGCTTCCCTAGCTTTTACCCAGCTCAGTGGGTATTTTTACCCTTCCAGGAGGGAATGACTGTCAGGGTGTTGGAGGATTTGGATCGCTAGGAGGAAGCCTTGTGTCTGTGGCTCTGTAGTTTTCGTAATGACTAGATGACCCTTTAGGTTGAAGGATCTTGAAGGATCCTGTTGTCCAAGCTAGTCAAGGTCACCTTTTAGAGAACTGTAAGCAATGCTTGTGGGGTGGAGCTAACAGTGTTTGCTCTGGTTCTTTGCAAAGTATAGTCCTTGGATCAATAACATCAGCACTGGCATCAATATCCCTGGGACATGAAATGCTTGTTGTTGGGCCTCACTCATTGGCTGGGACTCAGTGACTTGGCTAGTACAAGGCCTCCTCCAGGGGTTCCTGGTGCATGTCAAAGTTTGTGCTCTACAGGGCTATATGAACACTACATCCTGTAAGCTTCCTGTGGTAGCAGACAGAGAGAAGCAGTCTGAGGTATTTCTTGGCAGTCATCCTTTCCACTCTGTTTGTATTTTAAATAATGCGCATTTCTTCCTTGGTGTCACTGCTTAATGATAAAGTGGCATTCTGGCTCCTTAAAAGGTAAGTGAGGGCTGGAGAGATGGCTCAGCCATTAAAGGCTAGGCTCACAACCAAAAATATAAAAGGTAAGTGAAACTGTTTTCCAGTAAGTAGATCTGTAAAGCCATGTGCATAAAGGGTGCTCTTGTCTTTAGGATCCATCTTTTACCTTCTGTGTGAGTATGGTGGGAACATACTGTGACTTATCCCTCTTCTCTGGACCAGGTCATTTCAGGTCTATTATCATATATGTTGTAAATTGGTTTGCAATTCCAGTCTCAGCTTTACAGAATGCTTTATGACTGCAACATGATTGCAGGGCCTTGTTCCTGACACATCCCTTGGTCTTGGATAGGCTTACTGATCATATGGCAGGAATATATGCTGTTAGAGTGAGGGTCTCCCCAAGATCCAATATTTTATTAAAGTTCATACCATTGTTCACCTTGTGAACTTGAATGAACCCTGGTGAAATGCAGATCTCTACTGCAGGCTGAGCCAGCCTGGCATTTAGGACGCATTTGAGAGTACATAGACCTTTTCTTCTCCATCAAAGGTACCTAACAGATCAGTTCCATAATTAATGAAGACACCAAACTAAAATTTTCATGAGCTAGAAAAATGGGTGAGACAAAGGAAAAGGTAGGCTTTGAGAAACTTACTTTAAGCTTTATTTTACTTATCTTAAAAGTGGGTATAATACAGAGCTCAAAGGCTTTAGATCTTTGTGAAAACTAGCTGGAATTGTATGTGCATATGTCCTGAGCAGAGTGTGACCAGAGCTCAAGAGCCATTTAAGATCTTATACATCATAAATGTGGAGGTGGCTATACACATACGCATACATGGATGCACTCATAATTCATAATATATATTCTTGTATGCATACAGTTCATGCCTAATATAAATGCACAGTGCATGGCTGAATGAAGTTACTACATGAATTGGAATGACTAGCACAAGATATACCTCAAACTGTTCCATTCTTTCCATCTCTTCATATATTCTTCTCCATCATAGCCATATTTCCAGTAAGTCAGTTATCTCCAGAAAAGCACTTGTGTGGCTGTGATTCGTTACTGGCTGCCCTTCTAAGCTTTACAATGATTTGGGATGGGTTAGTGGAATGGGCTATTGAGAAGGTCCAGTAGGTATAGGACAAAAATTGAGAACGAGAATGGAATATAGATTCCGGCACTTGTCTCCCTTCATAGTGTGCTCAGGATAGTACAGAGTGGAGCTGAGGCCACTTTGACTTTGTGGTATGTGCTGACTCTTAGCAAAGTTTTTTTCTCTGACTCTTAGATTCAAAGTTGTCTTTGGATGGTAGCTATCAGTCATCCCAGGTGTGTGCATGTGAGGAGCACATATGGATGGCTGCACAGCTCTGGCCCTTACCTGACTCTGCAGTCTCCCCTTTGCTTTCTGTGCTCCTCCTACATCATAGGTCTAGTTCAAAATACTTTATTTTCTCTAACTCTAGAGTCCTTGGATGTTTTCTCTTTCTCTGTCTCTCTCTCTCATGCCCCCCATCCCCCATGTGTAGAGCTCTGGCTTGACTGGAAGTCACTATGTAGACCAGGCTGGTCTCAGATGCATAGAGATCCTCCTGTTTCTGTCTCCTAAGTGCTGGGATTAAAGGTGTGCTGACGCCATGCCTAGCCACGTTTTTTCTTTTTGGAATGTTCTTTCTTCACTCTTGGTTAAGTGATTATGGCACTCCTGACTTAGCATTAGTTTAAACACTACTTCTTTGAAGAGATCTCTCAAATCTCTCACAAGACTAGATTTATGTTTCAACTATGTGACCCATTTTCCAAACTCTTATATTCTGAGAACATAATGCAGTGCTTACTACATGTAGTAGATTGCTATTCACTGATGGACAAGCATGTGAATTTTATGTGAGTTCTGAGAGTTGAGAGAGAGAGAGAGGGAGAGAGAGAGAAAAAACTAATATGAGGTCCTTTACCTCTTTTCTGTTTTAGCTAAAATTCATTCCTGACCTCTAAGATAGAAGCTGTTCAAGCACAGGAAACTGCTACAGTTGGGAAAATGAAAAAAAAAATGTATTTCACAGTTTATGTCAATTTCTTTACCTTCCTTCAATTCTATGACATGACAAGAAACTGTCATTCTATCAACTCTAGGGACTCAGTGATTAACTTGTGACTCTGACTCTGTGAGATGTGCCTTCCCTAGGAGCTCAGTTGCAAAATGGGTACTTTATAAATCGTAGAAACAAACACGCACTTTACCTTTTATTTCTTTGTAGGTGGGAGCATCAAGAATTTCTGGGGAGTTGAACATTTCTTTCACAACACTGTGCAGGAAGTGGTTTATGATTTTAGTTTGAGTTGATATTCCTGGTAATAACATTCACATGCCTAGGATAGAAAGGCAATTGTCTAGCTGTCATCCCCAAACTTAGTCATATCATTGATCTGACATCAGAAAGTGCTTATCCTATTGATCTAATGTCAGCTGGGTGGTATAATAGCAATATTGGGCTTTAATTGACAGTTTGAGTTGACAGATTATCAAGTCACAGTCGCCCAGAGTCGCGCTGCTGGCAGATTTGGAACATTACCTTTCTGTCACAGATCTACTTGACCTTTAACTTTGTATTACATGTGGTAAATTCAGTCCTCATATGATGGTATTATAAATGCTCCCAATTCAGTTTGTTTAAAAGAACCAAGAATTATCTAAACTTAGGGGGGAGCATTAAGAGTAAGGTAAATCTGAAATATTATTGATTTTCAGGCGTGGTGATGGATGCCTGAAATTCCAAGG
Organism: Lophiomys imhausi; assembly: GCA_907164525.1. NCBI lineage: Eukaryota > Metazoa > Chordata > Mammalia > Rodentia > Muridae > Lophiomys > Lophiomys imhausi. The sequence continues at coordinate 879,692 of CAJQZJ010000241.1, read as the reverse complement.
CTGCAGAGGCAGGAAGAGACAGAGTTTGAGGTCTGTCTGGGTTCCAGGGTAAAGGATTATCTTAAAAAATGCAAAATAAAAATAAAAATAAACAACAACAAACCAAGAAACATTGAGTGCTTGAATAAGTTAGTTTATATCTATGGTGTAGTTAGGCATTGTGAGAAACCAAGAAACATTGAGTGCTTGAATAAGTTAGTTTATATTTATGGTGTAGTTAGGCATGGTGAGGTGGTACTGGTCATGCTTTCTCAGCCATCTAGAGATAGATTGTTACAGAAGTCACCAGTAGCAGATATTCCAGGTTCTGGGACACTGATCAGAGAAAGGAGGGTAGGCAAGCTGTTATGTAGTTTGAAATGACAATTAGATGTTTAGTTTTGTAGTTCCAGGACTTCCTCCAAGGTATGCTCCTGGATCAGTATCATCAACATCCCCAGGGGGCTGTGAGAGGTGTCAATTTTCTGCTTCTATTGAGTCCTAAGCAATGAAGATCTGCAGTTTAACAAGATCCCCAGGTGATGCTCATTAAAGCTTGAGCAGCATTTGTTTAAGAGTTTCATCCTCTTCAGATGCAAATATCTTAAATCTAAATCTTTCCTAAGACTGCAGGAGGTTAAACTCTAGGTTTTAGGTTCTTAACCTCCACATTCAATCTTTGGAAGGTCAGAGCCCTGAGCTTTAAGCAATAGAAATATGTCTGAATTGAGCTAAATGACTTACTAGAAAGAATTGCACAGTTCTCAGAATGGCCCAGGAGGACCAGGAGTAAGGTTGATAAATAAGGGATGCTAGCAAGCTGGGACTGTAGCCAAAACTATAGCAGATAATCATTTTGATGAGGTCATTGCTGATACTATCACACAGGCCACTTCTGCTACAAGGCAGCTTGTACCAGCTTGTGCGGGTCAAATCCCTGTCCCTCTTCTTGGCATTCACCGAGGCCTTGTCTATTTTAATGCTTGAAATCTGTTGTATAGAGAGCATTTCCACTGTAAAACTCAGCAATTGCTACATGAAAGGGGTCTTTTTAACAGTGGATTTAATAGAACACTGCTGTACTAAGTTCATTACTGACACTACTAGCCCTGCTTCCCTTGGAGATTGGATGCTAGAGATATACCAGATGTCAACATGGATATTTATTTACCTTCACTTTATTGTTTTTCTTTTTATCATTAGCCAGAGGGAAGTGTCATCAGAGCCTTAAGTAAGCAGTTCCTACTTTTGGCTGTACAGTGGAATTACCAAAAACTTAAAAAAAGAGACTAATGCTGAATTTGAAAGAGGACAAAGAGGGGCACATGGCAGGGGGAAATGATGTCATTAATTATATTACAATCTCAAAAAACAAAAGAGAAATAATCAAAGGACTTAAGAAAGGCCCTGATGGCAGACATTGGAAAAAGTGGTATTGTGATGATCTCATGATTACTTTAAAATTAACAGCAGAAGGGCTGGAGAGATGGCTCAGTGGTTAAGAGCACATACCTTTCCTGCTAAGGCCCCAAGTTCAGTGCCCAGCACCCCCATGGCAGCTGAAAATTGCTGTAAATTCCGACTCCAGCAGATGCCCTATCCCTTTGGGCACTGCATGCACATATCTCTCCTCTGTTACCTGTACGCATCATTTAAAAATCTTAAAATTAACAACACAGCTCTAACTTCAAATGCTTTGTGTGTGGCGACCCTGGGTGGTTTTTGTTGGGTGTCATCCATTTTGTTTTCTGAGACAAAGTTTCTGACTAGTCTGTTGATGGTTTGGGGATATCCCCATCCCTCAGATGAGGAAGTCTGGCTGTTGTGGAAATTGCCTATGGGATTAACTGGTAGACTTGAGAAATAAATGTAGAATTTGTTTGTTCAGGATAAAGTTTTGGGCTGGGGATGAAGTTTGATGATACAGCAATTGCCCAGCACATGTGAGACCCTGGGTTCTATTCCTAATTCCACAAAATGAAACAAAAGGCAAATCTTAACTCCACAATTTGCTCTCTATGGTTTTTTTTTTCCTGATTGAGAAAAAAAGAAACTGCAGGAGTTTTGTCGTTGTTGTTATTTTGTTTCTTTTTGGTAGCAAAAATGATGATGGAATCACACTACAGGAAAAAAGAAAGACATCACCCCACATCCGACAGAGAGCTAATATCCAAAATATATAAAGAACTCAAGAAATTAAACACCAACGAATCAAATAATCCAATCAAAAAATTGGGTACAGAGCTAAACTGAGAACTCACAAAAGAGGAATCTCTAAAGGCTGAGAGGCACTTGAAGAAATGTTCAGCATCCTTAATCATCAGAGAAATGCAACTCAAGACGACTCTGAGATTCCATCTCACACCCATGAGATTGGCTAAGATCAAAAACTCAAAAGACAGCACATGCTGGAGAGGATGTGGAAAAAAGGGCAACCCTCCTCTATTGCTGGTGGCAACATAAACTTGTACAACCACTTTGAAAAATTAATCTGGCAGTTTCTAAGAAACAGTTCTACCTTAAGACCCAGCTATGCCACTCCTGGGCATATACCCAAAAGGTTCTCCACCAAACCACAAGGACATTTGCTCTACTATGTTCATAGCAGCTTTATTACTAATAGCCAGAAACTGGAAACAACCCAGATGTCCTTCAACCGAGGAATGGAAAAAAAGCTGTGGTACATTTACACAATGGAATACTACACAACTATCGGAAACAGCGAAATCATGCATTTTGTAGCCAGATGGATGGAACTAGAACAGCTCATCGTAAGTGAGCTAACTCAGACCTGGAAAGATACACTTATAAGTTGATATTAACCATATAGCACAGGACAACCATCCTACAACCCACAGACAGGATCCTAGTATAACTATCCTATGAAAAACTCCACACAGCAGTGAGTCATGGACCTGCTGCTTGTTAGTGGAACACCTTACCCTCGCTGGACTGCCAAATCAAGCCCCAATACAAGAGGAAGCTCTTAGCCCTCATGTGACTGATGAAGTGAGGGGGTTTGATATGTGAGGGCTCCCCTCATCTGAAGAGAAGGAGAGGATGAAGAGGAGGAAGAGGGAGGGAGGGAGGGAGGGAGGGGACTCTGATCGAGATGTAACTTGAAAAAAAAAAAAAACACCAAAGATGAGCCAGTTGATGGTGAGGCTAAATGAAGTGTTTTTGCTCAAAAGTAGTTTTAGCAGTGGTGGGGAAAGAAATGCTGACAGCTGAGGAAAGACTTCTGGTATAGTTTAAATGCTAATTGGCTCCTGGTCCCTGGAGGTACAAAGTTCAGTGTGACTTAGATTAGCTGTGACTGGGGAAAGGAATGATGCCTAGTTTAAGCAGTGACTGATCACAATTTACAGGCCTGGAAACAGGAAGAAATGTTTAAAACTTGAACATTTTTCTCCCATACTACTTTCTCTGTGAGGAAAGACAAATATGATTTTATTTTATCAAGAGAAAACTGATTTTATTTTATCAAGAGACATAAGAAGGTTATGGAATTTACCTCAAATCATAGAGATGATAGTGTAGCAGAGCTGACTGACATTTTCTAACCCTCGTACCATGTCCCTATACCTAGGCGGGCATTTGTAAAGTTAAATCTTATTAATTATAAATTATACATTTCTTTAGTATTCATTGATACTAGAGCACATCAGCATTTATGTTTATTGATTTAAAGAAGCATTTATTAATGCCTGGGTACCCACTGAGAGATTTTGACTTAGTTAATATATGGTGTGACTCGAGATTTGGGATTTTTAAAAAGGTGATCCTGATGTACAATAAGATGAGAACTCCTGTACTAGAAAATTCTGTCATTTGCTGTGTTATCTTGCCCTTGCCATCTTTGGGGCCATTTTTTTGAGAATATGACGCCATAAACAAGCCAACTCATTAATCTGTTAGTGCAATAGCAAGCCAGGGAGTAACCTGGAAATCTCATGCTTATAGATGGGAACCATATATTTTATACTCAGTCAGATTTGGAGAATAGCTTCATCTTTCATGCATCCTGAGACCTTCCCCAGTCTGTTGCTGCTGAGGAGTAAATGCTCAACAATTTCTAATGTTATCATTTGAACTTCCATTTGTTCTTTGAATGCCATGGCAGTTGGTATGTAAGCCTGATAGATACAGTAAGAATATTGTTCTTGAATTTCTGCAAATATATTTGTGCTTCAGTTCAAGCATCTGTAAAATTGAAGATGGCAGAGCCAACCTACCAGGGCTAGGACTAACTTTTATAAATTTGTGTACAGCACCTGGAACCGTCCTTGACACAAAAAGTGGTTCTTATGTTCCAGGTGTTATAGGCTCCTAGCTTGGTCTATATTATTGGACTTAGAAGCTCAACTAAAGCATTTTAGGAGCTGAGATACTAGATAAATTGTAAGCTCTAGCACTTCAGAGGCTGAGGCAAGAGGATCATACGTTCAAAGCTATCCTTGAACTGAGATATTGTCTCAAAACACAAAACCCAAACCCATAGCAAAACAAACAAACAAAAAACCCTAAACAAAGAAATACCCACACCATAAGTGGATATTGTTCAAATAAAGGCAAAATCAGTGCCCCAATTTAACAATATGTAAATTGTCTTCATTCCAGGAGAGGCATCAAATATTTTTGTTGAACTGAAATGGCGTTAGCCAGAGTTGATTTCACCCTAACATCCTCAATACAAATTCTACTTGAAGTTTTTATGTTAAAATAAAAATAATGCTAGATTATCATTTCATTATTTCAGGTTAGAATTAGTTGTGTAATTGAGCTACATAGACATAAACTGAGAAGCCTAGAATATTTGCACTAATTTTTAATCTCTCTCCTTCTTCATAGGATTTTGCCCCTTTCATAGCTTGTCATGTGATAGTAGTCACTTTTCTTTGGGCACATAGTTGCTATTATTTTTTAAGTGTTTCTTAATCTTGGTAAAATATGCTTTGAGTGTGCAAGTAAAATAGAATTTCGATCACTTAAAAGGAAGGGCAAAGAGATATCTAGACATATTTAATTTTTGACTTGCATGCTCTTATTCTGAGACCTCATGGCAGTAAATAAAGAACATAGGAAGAACAGAAAGAAAAGGCACCACAGCAACATGTCTTGTCACGTTCTGCTTGCCCCTACACCTGATTTCGAATGTAAATTGCACAGCATTTAGCGCTAATGAAAATACTCTAGTGAAGGAAATTGTTAAGATTTTCTGGTGCTCCCCTAGGGGTAATATTAAAACCCCTTTTACTAACATCTCACTCCAAGAAGACAAAAATGTGCACTGAGAATACAAAAGCCCTGTTGGCATCTAAATGTGGGCCAGTTAATTTGCTGTTATCGATGTGTGGCTTTGCAAGGAGATGTGAAAGTAGGGCCCAGGAAAGCTATTGAGATCTCTATATTGCAGGGCTCCTTGACCCTGGATTTTTCAATGCTTGTTTAATCATGACATTCTGCTTTCTATTTATTTATACAGTTGCTTCAATGAACAAATTAATAATTATACAGCACATTGACAAACACGCCGGGTAATATTTGCCAGATTTTAAATTAATGTAATTCAAGGGCCACTTCATTTACAGGATTCATCCGCACATCAGGCATCAGACTTACCTCGTTGCTATTCATGCTACACCAAGATTTGCCATTTTCTCCTTCTTTTCTTCTTTGTAAATAAAGACAGCACAACTTGCTGTACCAAATAAATAGACACTGACAGGCAGGTGGAAGACATATAGATGACAGACAAATAGGAATATAAATAAATGCATAGATGACATAAATTTAGAAGGAAGTAGAAGGAAGGGCAATAGCTATTCCAATGATATGTAGAAAACAATTAGAATCCACTAAGATGATCTATTTATTTTCTCTTTAGTTCCAGTTTGCAATTTATCTTCTCTTGTTTCATATCCACAAGCCTTCTCCACAATTTACAGATTGGAAATTCAAACAAATAGCTCATAGTTTGAGAAATGATTACCTTTCTTGGAAACAATGACAGAAAAATCACATAAAAATGTAGTGTTTTGGGTTTGGGAAGCCAGGCAAGATTTCAGCTTGCTTTGCATATCAGTAAGGCTTGAGCCAAAGTTAATGAGGTTGGATTGTGTAGAAGGGGTCAGTTGACTTTAGAGACATTGCAATTGAATCACCAATAGTAATATATGTAGTTACAGGTACAGATGAAACCTTGGCCTTAAGAAAGATTGATACCAAGAAAATTAATGAACCGAATTTCAAGTATATGCCTTTATTACTGATGCCAGTATGGAAAAAATATTGACTGAGCTAGGATTTCTGCCATTAAAAGAAGTTCTGAACATCAAATACATTAATTATATTATGTTCATGGACAATAATGAGATAAATCTAATGGAGTACTAAGTGGTTATCTCAAACAAGAGAACCATAAACTACATGCCAGGTAATAGCTCTGAAAGTTGTTTCTTATGTGAATGGCATTCTAAGATTTGGGACATTAGTAGAGCCTTGTTGGTCCACAGCCTTTCTGAATGCATGTACATCAATTGGCAGTTCATATTTAGCGAGAGATGAGCTATTTCTATAAATCTTGCTCCCATATTGTTGTTTATCCTGTGTAGCTGGATCAATACTTATCTGAAGATTATGTAAGATTGGTAACTATTTTGATCAAAGCCATCACAGGATATGGTGACTGTGGTGATATAATATATACTACTGAAAACAATGCAGATAAGTATGTGTGTGTGTGTGTGTGTGTGTGTGTGCTGCAAGAGCAATAGATATTGACTTTTTGTCTTGAACGTGTTTCTTCATTACACTTGGTTTATGTTTTTCGTGTTGGGATGAGAGTGGGGAAACCACAGGGTAGTGTTGCTAAAGATAAATCTTTTCCTTTGGGGGAGATAACATTTCACAGACTATTTTGCCAATGTGCATAGTTGTTTGTTTGTCTAGGAGAAATTATTCTTATGATACTGTACTTTCATTTTCAAAGCAGAGAAAGCTATTTAGGTACAGTGCTGTAAGTTGCCTCTTTTTTTATATAAAAAATTGGAGCAACCATTAAGAGAAAATCAGGCAAAGTCTAGGCTGATAATTTTAGTGCAGGCAGGCTTTTGCTTCAGTACCTGAGATAATTGTCTCAATCTCCTTTTTACTCTGCAGGGTCACAGATGTCAAAAGGCATTCCCACATGCAAGTGGAAATTGTACAATACATAGCCCAGAAATTATGTGTCTTTTACTTAAAAAAATCAGGTAGACCTATATGCCATGATAATTATAAAAATTATACTACCATTTATTTGGTTATATTAATATGCTATTTGTATTAACTAGCTTTACTAATTACCTAATTACTGCCCGCTAGGGTAATTACTTATCTTGATTAAATGAATGTTGAAAGGTGAACTCACAGGCATGAATTTGGTAATCATTTTCCTATCTAGAATAATAATGCTGAGGGCAGATGCTCAATCCATTTAGTATTCTAATTGATTGTAGAGCTATAAGGAGTTTTTAAGGTGTAGTTCATAAAACAAGTGTAACTAAATAGAAGAGTGAAGAAAATAGGTGTACATTAGAAGCACTTAGTGGTGTTTCCTTTGATAAAAATGGAACATTAAAATGAGTGATTTGAAAGTCACTTAAAAATACATAGTGAACAAAGCAAAAACACTGGCACCAGATGGACTTAAGATTAATTCTTAGTTTTATATGGTTTGGGAAAGCAACATTCTCCATGTTAGTCTCATGTTCCTATTCTGTCCAAATTGGATATAATATTCAATATCAGCTTCTAGGGCTATAGGAATGAGTGAGTCAAATAATGATTGTAAGATATCTAGAACTAAGAAAGGAAGCATCTTTAAAATCTACATGTGCTTCTCTGAGATTCAGGTTTTATAAGCGTGATATACTATTAACTATTAATTATAAATAAACTTTTGAGATGGAAGTTATTAGAATGACTAACAGTGTGAAGAAGAGAGTATTCCTATAACGAACGTTTTATAACAGCTAAACCTTGGGAGGTCCTGGTTATATGAGATAGGCAAGCATTTCACTGTAATGACACCCATATGAATATATGCATTCTTAAGACAGAGAATTGATCCCTTTTGTCTAATTCTGTGTTTGCAGTGTTTATAATAAGCTCAGTAAAGTCTGCTTACAAAGTATTGTTGAAAAAATTTAGGAATTAATGAATGGTTATATAAATATTTATATAATAAATGCATTGTTTCTTTTGTGTTCCCCATGATTCTAGTTTCTGAAGGTCACTTTAGGGAGCACATAGGTGTTTCAAAAACTGTATGATGTTATCACTGAGTTCAGCTTTTGGATATGTAGGCAGCTGCTGGAGACTGCTATAGATTATACTGCCGAGCTATTATCACACAATATCCAAAGTGATAAGGAACTATATTTTGCCTCCCTCCGCAGGTATGTGGTTTATCTTATACTGAAGTTTCCTCTGCTCCCAGAGTGCTTCTGTGGGCCATCATGACTAGTGCTGAAACTAGACCAGCAATAGGGACACCCTCATTCTGTAGGAGAGGTCACATGCATATTTCCTGGTTGTTGGAAGGGCACTCTCTGCTCATACTAAATTGCTAACTGTGGTGATTCTGTGGTGCTATCTGTGTGAGAAAAAAACAACAAATTCACTCCCTAAAGGAGTCCAGGGGACAGAACAACTGGCCACATAGCTTACTTGAACTGTGCAATAAATGCTTATGAGTAGAATTTCAAGTGTAGAAGAGGGCTTGCTCAGTACTTCCTGAGATCATCTGTTTGGAGGCATGCCTGCTACCCTTGAATATCCTGTAACATGGATATAGTAGTGGGAAGGGCTAATCTAACAAGCATCCTTGAAGAGTCTGCACAGTTCAGAACCCTCCTGTTCCTTTCCCAAGGGATATTCCAGAAGTGTTAGCCTTAGTGATATTAATTAGATTCAGGGTGATGATGCAAGTTCACCATGAACACCACCACCAACAGAGTTAGTGTATCAATATTTGCAAATAAACCATCTACCCTGATGGACAGAACTTTGGAATAAAATCAAGTTGAGGTGTGATGTGGAAAATGCTTCATGGATGATCTTTCTCTTTTATAAAGCAACTATTTTTAATACGAAGATCTTCCTTAGTGCATTTGGTGGGTACTACATTGCATGAGATATTTTAATTACATGCTGGGACTCTAAAAGAGGTATAGCTACGCATTTCATTTTGTTTTTGTCCATAGGACAGAAACACTTCTGGATATTAATTTCTCACTTAACCTACTGAACTCTATTTAGACTTTGGTTCCATCTTTCACACAAACACACAGACAGACAGACAGGCAGACAAAACAAAACCTTATACTTCATGTAACTTAAGCAGAAGATGAAGAATTATTTTATTATTTTTGAGAACTTTAGGCAGACTTCCAATCGCTCCAAATACTCTTTAGAGGCCCTTTAAAATAATGATTTGCTTTTATTGTTTATCTCTGTATGTTTGAGGTTCACATGTGTGCAGGTGCCAACAGTGGCCAGAAGAGGGAAGCAGAGCTAGAGTTCCAGGATTGGGGAAAAAATGAGGCAAACAGTAGACAAGCCAGTCAGGAGTTTAACAAGGGTTATTTGAGACCAAGTGAGAGGGAGGGGAGGAGAGAGATATGTGGGTGCCAGGAACTGAACTTGGGGCCTCTGGAAAAGAAGCATGCTCTCTTAACCAATAAATCCCTACAGGCCTTTAAAGAACACCCTTCTCTCCAAATAATTGACAATGAAGATAACACCATGGAGAAAAGGAGGTGGGGAGGGATTGTGATCTAGATGTACTCATGTTTATATGTGAGTATGTTTCTTTTATTTCCCCATTTTTATTGAGTCTATTCCCTCAGTGCTTGGTCTCTTCCATTCTCCCTACATTGATTAATTTTACTCCCAGCAATTAGCCATATATCCACCTATAGCTCATCTCTCTCTCTCTCTCTCTCTCTCTCTCTCTCTCTCTCTCTCCCTCCCCATCTATATTGTCTATATCCTATCGTCTGTCCATTTGTCTGTCTATCTCTGTTCCTCCTTCCAGGATGCTTTTATTTAAAAATAATTATTAAGAAAAGTCCACAGCTGAAATCTCTACATTACAGCCTCCTACTTTCCTCTGATACTGTATCATTAGAATTGTTTCTGTTGAGATCACACTAGGTTGTTTAATTGTGTTTGCTCTCAGATCCATTTTTTTACATTCTTCTGTTCAATTGTATTTTGTAGTGAACAGCTGCCACTGATTTCTGATTTCCAGGCAGGGGTGCATTCACAGATGATTGCAGAGTGGAAGAGAGAGGTCAGGGAACAGTGTCTGTCCCCCACTTCTCAATCTCCTTTCTCCTTCCCTCTTCTCCCTCCCCTCTCACTGCTGCAAATTGTTTTTCAATAGTTGAACTCTTTAATAACCCCTGTTAAACTCTCTTTGTACTTTGCTTTTCTTTGTCCCCCACTCTTAGTTTGTTCTTTTGTGGTTTTCCTCTGGCTGCTCTTCATTTGCCTTGTCTTAAAAGTTCTCTAGGGTTTTGTTGTTGTTGTTGGTGGTGGTGGTGGGTTTTTTTTTTTTTTTGAGACAGGGTTTCTATGTGTATCTTTGGCTGTCCTGGACTCACTCTGTAGACCAGGCTGACTTCGAACTCACCGAGATCCACCTACCTCTGCCTCCTGAGTGCTGGGATTAAAGGAGTGCGCCACCACGTCCGACTGTTCTCTAGGTTTTAACCTTTCCATTGTAAATATTCTTCTAGGGTCACCTCATCAGATTGCATAATGTTAACCAAATGATTCTCAAAGCTGAGTTTCACTACAGGTCTTCTTTTCTTTTTCTTTTCTCTGACTGTTAGACCTATATTTTGGGTATCTACTTGTGTAACAAGAATATTTTCAAAGTGATCACTAATCTGTCATACAGATCTTCACTATTTGTGTTTCATTTCCTGTCAATGAAACTTCACCAATCCCACAAATTAAAATGCTGCACATGGTCCCCAATCTTCTGTGCATTTATTCATGTCCTCGTGGGTCTTTTAATAGTGTCAGTTGAGTCTTTTGCTTGTTCTGTGTCCCCATTGCTAATGAACAAATTTAAACACACATCCTTCTTGCCTTTACTTACAGTTCTAATCTTTATTTTGATATCTCTGCTTCTGCTTCGGCTTTTGCTCCATCCTCCAATCTATGTTTTATATTGCCACCCAAGTCCAATTTCTTAACTAAGAAACTGGCCATTTATTTCTTTGTACAAAACCATTCTAGGATTACCCATTTTCTAATAACTAAATTGTGAGTAGCAAAGTTTTATACTGTCACTATAATTATCTTCCAACACCTTTAACAATTGGGACTGGAGGATGCTCTGTCCAAAGATTCAGGGACCCTGACTTCTACCATTTTCTGGATCCACTAGGACCTTTGAGTCTTTTCCATTCAGCCATGTTGTTTGAGATCTGCTTCCTTGCCCTGTCAGCCCACAAATGCAACCTAAGTCAGCAGATTCTGAGGTAACGAAGTGGGAGGCAGAAACAGTTGAGAGCAAGAAGACCTCAGATGGTGGTGAGCACCACGAGAACAGACTCTTCAGAGGCAGGCTTCATTGAGCACCTCCTTTAATTGGGTGTGTGGGAACAAAGACTATTTAAACCTTTAGGGAATAGGTAGAAGCTTTTGGGGTTAGTGTGCATAAATGGCCAGGGCTAAGGTGCTGGGAATGCCTTATTTGCATGAAGAGGAATTTGAGGTGCTTGCTGGACATGACCTTATAAGGAGAGGGGAAGTTTAACCTAGCTGCAGCTATGTGACCTCCTCTAGTGGGCAAAGATGTGGGGTACAGGACATGTAGATCCAGGGCAGGGGAGGGAGTGGTCCCCAATCCTACTGCTCTTGAGATGAGATTTCCTGGGTTGGACAAGACTCAACCCTACTCCTGCTCTAGACCAGATCCTACTGGTTACCTGGTACCCCTGCCCCACACAGCCAGATGATGGATGGTGAAAGAGAATGAGTGTTGAATCTGAGCTTTTTTTCCTTTTTTTGCCGGACTTGGTGGTCATGAATATCACTTATGCTTATATTTAGAACTAAAATATGATAACCTTTTACTGTAATCTGCAGGGGAGACTCAAAAATTTCATACGGCCATGTTCCTCCAAAGAATAGGAGTTATAGTGGTTTCTGCCACAATGACCAAAAGGAAGTCAATGTTCAGTATATCATGTCCCACAAACTAGTTCAGGGATCCTGCCTCCTAACTTTTCCAGCCCAAACTGGGAATGCTATCCTCTGCAACCCCACTGGGCATTATTTTTCTTAATTGTTGTGTTTTCTCTTACCATGCTGTGTTTCTTTTATTTCATGAGTGGTAATGAGGGACATGGGTAAGTGACTTGTGGACTACAACAATTCCCTACCTATAATAGTGCCTGAATCATAGTTTATATTTGGTAAAAATTGCTTGAATTGACTATTAAATGAATTGTAGCTCTTCAAAAAATAGTTTTGGTATACTGCAACAGTATTCAACAGCGTGCATCTGACTAAATCAATATATTTTGCCAATTTCCAGCAGGATAAAAATGTTGATTTTGTTTTCATATTAAGTTCTCCTTGGGGGCCTCAGAGCCCCATCAAGATAAAATGATGTCTCTCAGTTTAGATTGCTTAATAATTAGGTTTCAGTGATAAAGGGTAGATACAAACATATTTTATCACTCATGCAAGAAAAAAAAGCAATGATAAAGGCATTTGTTGTCACTTGAGCAATACATGAGCTGGGTTTAAAGAAGGCACAAACCTGTTCTGAGTGGAGAAACAGGATAGATTAGGCATTACATGGCCTGCAGCAAGCCACCATAAAGTGAGTGGGGACAGAAGATGGGGAAACAGTGAGGCTGCTCAGGCCACAGCACTTCAGATACTTTGTAAGAGTGATTCATCTAGTGCTCTTCAAAGAACTTTCTTTTATTTCTGCACCAAAGGTACATGGGTTAATGTAGAGAATTGAATTTTTCTCTAATTACTTAATGAGCTTTTCTAAGTTAAGATGTTGGAAGTTTGTTTATAAAGCATCTTTGGAAAATGTTTTCCCATTAAAAACTTTGTCCGTTTAGATGCTTAAGATTAAAAGGATAGCAGAAATCAGTTTGTTCAGTGGTCATCAGTTGATGTCCAGGATTCAGTGAAGGTGGTTTAAGGAGCTTGGATGGTTAGGGTTAGGGTTAGGGCTAGGGTTATGGTTAGGGTTAGGGTTATGGTTAGGGCTAGGGTTAGGGTTAGGGTTAGTACTAGAATTAGGGTTACGGTTAGGGTTAGGATTAGGGTTAGGGGAAGGGTTATGGTTAGGGTTATGGTTAGGGTTATGTTGAGGGTTAGGTTTAGGGTTAGGTTTCGGTTATGGCCAGGTTTAGGGTTATGTCTAGGGTTAGGATTATTGAGTGTGGAAATGGACAGTCTCTTTTTTTTTGGAGGGGTTTGTTCATTTAGATTCTGGAAATATTTTTGGAAAATAGAATTAGATCCACTGTTAAAAATGTGAAAACCTATTGATTTTGTTTTAGTCATAAGAAAACAGGATGAGCTGGGTGGTGTTTTGCACACCTTTAATTCCAGAACTCTGGAGGCAGAGGCAGGGAGATCTCTGTGAATTGAAGGCAAGTCTGGTCTGCTGAGTGAGTCCAGGTTATCCAGGGCTATAAGAGAATCTCTGTCTTCTAAAAAAAGAGATAAACAAAAACAGAAGAACGAAAGGTGGAAAAAGAGAGATAGAAAGTGAGGCAGAAAGTTAGGAGGAAAGAAAGAAAACAGCAAAAAAGAGTTAAAGTCACACATTTTGTTGTTGAGTGTTTTTGTTCGAAAGCCATTTTTTTTATTTCCCCAGATTAGTGCTTTTTTATGGAGGCACAATCATTTTCTGTTCTTGATATTTAGAAGCTAATGAATTTATTTTAGTGTGACCATATTACACGTTAGTACACAACATAATCTTATTTCAGACCGTGAGCAAATAACTCATGGCCATTCTAGAATTTACTTCCCTAACAGCCATGAGAAGGGAAATGACTTTGCATTGAAATGCTCCTGGGAAATTGTGTCAAACACCTTTGGGTTAGGGTTAGGGTTAGGGTTAATGTTAGTGTTAGGGTTAGGGTTAGGACTTGGGTTAGCATTAGGGTTAGGGTTAGGGTTAGGGTTAGGCTTAGGGTTACGTTTAGTGCTTGTTTTAGTGGTAGGGTTACCATTGGGGTAGGGTTAGGGTTAGTGTTAGAGTTAGGTTTGTGTTAGGGTTAGGGTTACGGTTAGGGTTAGGGTTATGTTGAGGGTAAGGTTTAGGGTTAGGGTTCGGTTAGGGTTAGGTTTTGGTTAGGGTTAGTGTTAGATTTATGGTTAGGTTTAGGGTTAGGGTTAGATTTAGGGTTAGGTTTAGGGTTATGTTGAGGGTTAGGTTTACGGTTAGGTTTCGGTTATGGCCAGGTTTAGTGTTACGTCTTGGGTTAGGATTATTGAATATGGAAATGGACAGTCTGTTTTTTTTTCAGGGGTGGTTTGTTCATTTAGATTTTGGAAATATTTTTGGGAAATAGAAATAGATCCATTGTTAAATATGTGAAAACCTATTGATTTTGTTTTCGTTATAAGAAAACAGGATGAGTTGGGTTGTGTTTTGCACACCTTCAATTCCAGAGCTCTGGAGGCAGAGGAAGGGAGATCACTATGCATTGAAGTTAAGTCTGGTCTGCTGAGTGTTTCCAGGTTACCTAGCTCTATAAGAGAATGTCTTCTAAAAAAAGAGAGAAACAGAAGAACGAATGGTGGAAAAAGAGATAGAAAGGGAGGCAGAAAGGTAGGAGGAAAGAAAGAAAACAGCAAAAAAGAGTTAAAGTCACACATTTTGTTGTTGATTGTTTTTTGTTCGAAAGCCATTTTTTTATTTCCCCAGATTAGTGATTTTTTATGGAGGCACAATCATTTTCTGTTCTTGATATTTAGAAGCTAATGAATTTATTTTAATGTGTCCATATTACACATTAGTACACAACATAATCTTATTTCAGAGCGTGAGCAAATAACTCATGGCCATTCTAGAATTTACTTCCCTAACAGCCATGAGAAGGGAAATGACTTTGCATTGAAATGCTCTTGGGAAATTGTGTCAAACACCTTAAGCTGTCACAACTTGAAAAAGTAGCGACTGTCGAACTTTCCAATGGTGAGCTGCTTCCCTTCCTCGCATTCTGGAGAGTAGAACTCTGCTCAGTCAATGCCCAATTACTGTACTCAGAAATAAATTTAGAGTAAGAAGCAAGTTTGCAGATGCCAGGGACTGGAGGTCATTCTGCCTTCGTCCCTTTAGCAATTAGCCACAAGGTGGACACAGTTCACCCCTCCCACCTGCATAGACTGTGTGTTCTCTGACTCCCCTATGAAAAGAAATTTAAGTACATTAGGCAGCAGTGTTTTTGGAAGACAAGAATATGTTTGATTTCATCTTTAATCAGTGAATTTATGTTTTTTTATGAAAAGAGCTGAATGAAAGGCAACATAATACTTTCAGCTGAAAATGGATATTAAAAAAGAAACCGAGCTCATAGGAAGTTTTCTTGGCTATTTTTTAAATCCTGAAATGAGGGAAGAAGATGATGCTGATATCTTGATTATATACATCATAACTTTTTTTGAAAGTACACCTTTCAATATTGTGAAGGAAAGGCAAATTCACTTCTTACCATGTAATGTATTTCTGAAGTGGTCACTTTGGTATTCTGGGTCTCTACAGAAATATATTTCATTCTGCCTTGGGTAAGGGGAACATTGTACACAATGAGAACATGTGCAAATTCTGGCTCATAATGCTGATACTGTTTAATCTTGTTGAAGTGCCTCATTCTTATCATCTATGAAATGGACTTAACACTCCTTTCTCACAGCTTTGTGTATAAGATTAAATTGAATGTGTGAATGTTTGAAGCACATTGGCATGTCACAGGTATTTTGTAATTGTGAGTTCCTTTTACTGAGTACACAGAAGCAATTAGAGGTCAGGTTGTTTAAATGAATACAAAGTCTGTATTAGCCAAATTGTATACAAAAGACCCAAGAGAGCAAGACTTGATGGGTGTTGGCAAGTACTAAGACCCTGTACACATAGCAGTATTATAATATTATTTCAGCTTCTTTCCACATGATAAAATGAAATTATAACTGAAAATGAAAGAAATAGGGAGGGGGAGAGAGGGAGGGAAGGAGGGAAAAAGGGAGACAGAGAGACACAGAGAGAGAAAGAAAGAAACATCAATTTGCCTTGTAGGGCATATGGCTAGGGAAGAGTATCTGTCTACGAAATAGCTGATGGACAAGTATTGTCAGTAAAGACCATGTGTGGGCAATGACTGAAGAGCCAACAGAAGAAAAATGGCTCCTGAAAGGAAGGAATACTTAGTCCATTTCACAGGTGAGGAAACTGAGGTAGTTCAACAAGATTAAACAACCTTCAACACCAGCATAATGAAAGCATGTTTTTGTTGAACCATATTAAACTGGCCCTTTGAAGACCTCGATTAATCAAACATTGGCACCTTCAAATGATTCCACACAATATTTTATTCACTAAGAAGACATATGTCAGAATGAGTTGTTACAGGGAGGCGAGGGAGCTTTCATTTTTCCTTTGTGAAGCTATCTGGTGGGAGCCTAGAGAGTTGTGTGTCCTGTGTGATTCATACATCAGATTCCCTGAAATGCAGGGGAGTTCTCTGAAACCCAGGGATGAGTGATATAGTGTCAAGACAAACTTAGCTGAGTCTCCGAAGAGGCCAGCTCTGTTCCTCTGTAATGCTTGGTGGGAACCAAAGTAAAGAATCGAGGTCTTAATAGCAGTGAAACCCATCAGGGCTTTTCTCCTCTACTGTACATGGGGGAGACATTTTGTAAAATCACACTTTTACAATCCTGACACTAATGCCACGGTGCTGGATGGTCCTTTGTTGTGGGGTCACCCTGTGCCCTGTCCCACTAGACACTAGTAGCACCCTTCTATGCCAAAATGCCTCTAAACATTGTCAACTGGCTCATGGCCCCAAAATCAACCCTGAAAACCACTGCTCCAGATTTCAGTCCGCAAGCTGAGATCTGGTTTAATTAGTTCTTGGAAAAAAACCCAAACCCAAACTAAATACAAGACCTGACTGTTGTTCCACCTCTGATGTCGTGTCTTTTACCTGCTCAACAACCATTCTTTGGCTGCCCTCAGAAAGTAAGTTACTTTCACTGAAGTAACATGCTTATAGCTTTTGAAATGTTGGTCTGAGCTTCTTTTTATATTATTTATTTATTTTTGGGAAGGAGTTTCACTATGTGGCCCAAGCTGGCCTAGAACTCACTCTGTAGAGAAGGATGACCTTGAACTCACAGAAATTCACCTGTCTCTGCCTCCCGAGTGCTGGGATTAAAGGCGTGTGCCACCATGCCAGTCGTTAAAAGTGTAGCCCAGGCTGGCATTGAACTCATGATCTTCCTGCCTCTGCCTCTTCAGCATACTGTACTAGTGTGTACCACCATAACCATCTTGAACTTTTTGCTTTGTTGTTGTGTTTTTTTTGGGGGGGGTGTTTTTTTTGAGACAGAGTCTATCTCTCTAGTCCTGGCTGTCCTGGAACTCACTCTGTAGACCAGGCTGGCCTCAAACTCACAGATTCGCCTGCCTCTACCTCCCAAGTGCTGGGATTAAAGGTGTGCACCACTTGGCTCATCTTGAGCTTTATTATTATTATTATTATTATTATTATTATTATTATTATTTAGGTTTTCCAGACAGGGTTTCTCTGCGTAACAGCCATGGCTGTCCTGGAACTCACTCTGTAGACCAGGCTGGTCTGAACTCACAGAGATCCACCTGTCTCTGCCTCCCAAGTGCTGGGATTATAGGCGTGTGCCGCCACACCCGGCATCATCTTGAGCTTTTTAAAACCTGAAATTCTCAGTGGAAAATGTTGTTGCCATCATCCTTGTCATGCATGATGTATTACATTTTGAGTCTCTGGGATAAGGCATTCTTGCTTGTTCCTAGGTGTCATCCATGTTTTTTGACCCAATCCAATGACATCACCATTTTATCAGATAGTGGTGGAGTAATATGTATCAGGTATACCTGCAAAAACTTTATGTGTGTATACAGAACTTGAGGTGTGTTGGTCTTGAGCTTTCCTGTTATTGTTTACCCACTAACCCAGGCAAACTTGAGTTGTGCAGACAGTTAAAAGACTATCGCTGAGCCCTGGGACAGTGGTGATTTCCTAAACAATCAAAAGCTTTCTTTATTTAAAGTCTCTTCCAGCTGGACTTGATGCAGTGTTTCCTTTCTTTCTAAGATATCTGATAGCAATGGAGTGTCTCAAGGCTGTTGAAAGGATGTGTAGACCTCTTACATTATCTGCCTGTGTATGCCAGGCCTTAAGGGAGGTTTGGAGGCCAAGTATGACAATGACCCTGTGGTGACTGTTGCCACTGTAAGTAAAAGAAACCACAGCTTTTCTTCTTCCAAATCTCTCAGGAGCACTGCATAGACTGAGGTCAGGGAAGGCAAGCTCGGCTGCTGCTGCTGCTGTATACAGCCTGCTCAGAGGGTGAGAAGGGACTGAGAAAAGGGACAGCTGCTGTTGCTTCTTTTTTCTGCACTGCCGAAATAAAAGCAATTTCTTTGCCTTGTGCAAAAGCGTTGCAGTGTTGACAGCTGAGAATGTATGTGTGAATACTTTAGAGGCATCACAGCACCATCGCAGGAAGAGAGTCAAATGTGTTTTAGAGGTGGTTTATATAGCGACTCATCTTTCACATCATGGGCTCCATGCTCTGGCTGCACATTTGAATCACCTGGAGTGCTAGTGAATAATTTGGATATAAGGCCCCTATATCACATGAACTAGACTAGACTTTCTGATGAGGGATCCACCTGAACAGTGGTCGGGTTAAAGTTTGGCAGCTGATTTTAATACGTAATGTGAAGACCGGTTTCTATTCTTCCTTCTTTTATAATCCATCCCCATGAGACTGCTTCATTTGTCTACACACTTGGTTCCTGAAATCTATTGCTAGGACTCTTCCCAGAATTTCTGATTCACTGCTGCAGGTCCCAGAGCCACACTTTGAAAACCCCTGCTCTGTGGCTGTGTTTAACTCTTCTGGATTCTTGCATTAAGATTCTGTCATTGTCCTTCATTTTTACTTTGTGTACTAAGTACATATCCCTCACATTTATTACTCCTTTGCAATAATAAATCCTTTCTGCTTGATTCTCATTTATTTATTCATCCATATGCAGGCAAATCCCAGCTACTTGATACATGTTGGGAACAGACTTGTGTTTTCTGTAAACCTTCATATAGCTATGGACACTGTGGTGGCTTGAATTAAAATGACCTCATAGGCTCATAGATTTGAATGCTTATTTACAGGTTGGTGAACTGTTGGGAAGAATTAGGAGGTGTGGTCTTGTTGGAGGAGGTGTGTCATTGGAGGTGAGCTTTGAGGTTTCAAAAGCCCATACCAGGCCTAGTCTCTCCCTCTCCTCCTCTCCCTCCCTACTTCCCTCCCCTCTCCTACCCTTCCTCCCTCTTTCTCTCTTTCTTTCTTTCTTTCTTTCTTTCTTTCTTTCTTTCTTTCTTTCTCTCTCTCTCTCTCACATTGTTGTCTACTGAATTTGTGATTTTACTTGTTTGGAGGCATATTTGACTCCTTCTCATCTTTTCACTTTAAGGCTGTGTTTCTTTTTGCAAAGAAGGCACAGAATGTGGAGCTTGGCCATGTGACTCAATGAATAGAGTGCTAATTCAGTATCCACAAAGCCCTGGGTTGGATCCCTGGCAGTGGGTGCTCTGATCCATTACTATAAACCCAGGAGGAGGGAGAGGGAGGCAGGATGATCACAAGTTAGAGGTCATCTCAGCGACCTAATGAGTTTGGGGACAGCCTGAGATACATGAGATACTGTCTTTAAGATGTTATGAAATGGTGGTTTATAGTCAGTGAGGGATGTTGGGTGGGGAAAACCATGCTGAATTGAATAGTAGGTCTCCATTCTAGAGTCTTTTCTTTTAGTTCTGGGAAAGTAGAATGATAACACTTGTTTTAACTTGTGTTTACTTGTCATTTTATTGCCTCCATTACTCTCATTGTTAAGATTCCCCACTGTTAATTCTTCATGGTCATCTTTGTTTTCTGTCACTGTATAATAAACTTTCAGAGACTTAGACTCTTAAAACAAAAGCTATGCATTGTATTACAGCTTCTGTGGATCAGAAGTTTTCATATAGGTTAGCTGAGATTTTTTTTTTCTGGATCCTGTAAGTCTGAAATTGAAGTACTATCTAGGATGACTTCTCATCTCAAGAACTCAATACAGAAAGATGTATCCACTCCAAGATCAGATGTTTATTGACAGAATTCATTTCTTTAAGGCTACAGAACTAATGGAAGCTTGCTTCTTCAAAGTCAGCAAAAGACAGAGTCTCCATTTCCTTAATTCTCCATCTAGGCCCTCTTTAAATACAACATATAATTAGGTTAGGCACACTTAGGGTATCCTCCCCACTTTTTTGGACAGGAGCTTGCCAGTGTAGCCCTGATTGTCCTCTAAATCATGATCCTTATGCATTATCAGGAATTATAGCGTAACACCACACATAGATGTGATCTTCCTCTGGAGCAATGAATTCCGCTGATTAGAAACCTTTGTTACAACTTGAAAATACCTCCTCCATATTCCATTGGTTAGATGGAATTTATAGGACCCACTCCTCACTCAAGGAGCAGGGTTCATAAAAGAATTTGAGCTATTTTGTCTCCCATAATGTCTATGGTGGAATGTTTGTCAAAAAGTACACAGTTCCATACATAGTACAGAACTATAACTATGAGGTCATACTGATATATTCAGATAAATGCCTTGTGGATGGAAATTCTTGATTATAGTGTGGGAGAGAGGGTTTGTTTCTTGAGAAACAGCACTATCGCCCATGGAAAATAATTGATTTGGCAAGAGCATCCATTTTGCCTTCTACAACAAAATTCATTCTTGATTTATTCTTCTGTGATTCATTCCAGTTTTTATTTCCAGTATTTTTCTAAATAAACCATTTATAAGTTATATTCATGTCACTGAAGACAAAACAGTGAACTAACCTTTATCCATTTACTCCAAAATAAATGGGGGGTCTTTAATCAGAAATAACTAAGCTAGTCAGACTAAAACCCTTCATAAATCATACCCCCCCTTTGGGTATATGTCACCAGCAGAGTAAGCTTAAGAATACAACCTGTAGTCAAGATGAATTGCAAAGGCAACCTTCTTTAAACCAGCCATAGAAGCATCAATGGTCCTGGAGCGTTGCTATTTTTGTGGCAGTTTAGGAATCCTGTTCCACATTCTAGACCGAAATGTAGACTGATTGATATGAAGTATAGTGGGCTTTCATGCTACTGAGTGTAATATCTTTCCTTTGCTTATTGGAGGAATATCATTGGGAGGTCTGAGTGAGCATCAAATGTGGATGTGGAGAACAGATGAGAATGAGACAAGCCACATAGTGTGAAGGATGTGGGAGGAGAGTTGTGGTGACATTGTAGAAGTAGGTAGGGCTAATAAGCTCCATCCTTTGCTCTAGGGGTCCAGTAACCTTCTTGAGATTTCTAGGCAGTCTACATTTCAAAAGACAATGCTAAAGTGAGGATCCTCAGCTTTATCTATTAGCTACATGCCAGTCATTTCAAACCACCTCTCTTCTGTGTTTAATGATATTGCATTTTTATTTCATAAGTGTTGATACAGGCAAAGATCCATGTTTAGTAGTGCTTCTTGTAAGTATCTGTACAAAATGATCTTCTGAATGCCATTAAAAAGGGGGAATATCAATAAAGCCAGATGCCCTAAAATACACACACACTAGGTTTAGAGATTTAGTTACAGTAAAATTATTACAAAACCCCATGAAAGGCTACTGAAGTATGTATACCAGTTTGCTTTATTTCAAGTAACCTTGATAAGGTTCTGATCTAATGATTATTTATAAATATTGCCGAAATATCCTTTGTTGTTCAAAATGATTCATTCAAGGGTTACTTTAAATAGTGCCTTTAAATGTTTGTTTATAAACTATTAACTACTTGACAGAGAAGCAGGGAAACTTAAACTGTTGGGAGCCACTGCCAGTTGAAGATTAATCCTAAATGTAGATAAAGCCACTCTCTGATTATAATGTAAGTCAATGAGAAAATATAATTAAATTTATAAAAATTTAATCACCACAGAACTCTTCAGGAGCAGATCTTTTGCAAGAAAGGAGGTACACCTGTGGTCTGTTGGTCTCTCTCTGTCTCCCTGTCCCCACTCTCTTTGCTTCTCTGTCTGCCCCCTCCACTATCCTGCAAATTCTTCTAAAAGTCATTGTCTCACAAATCTCTACTTAGCCTACGCAGTTCTCATGAGCTTTGTGCACATGTGCCAAGACTTCACTGTTTTGCATTTTGCTTCCCTCATTGTGCCTGGCAGACAGCCTGGATCTCAACAAGACTCCCTGATTTGACATGAGACATTCCTTCACAAGTAGGCCAAGAAATGGACATCACACATATGGCTTGTAGTAGGTTGTAATAAGTCCTGCTATGATTCTAACGTCATTTTTGAAGCAGTGATGAGGATTTACACCTCTGGGTTGAGGAGACATAAGCATTGACCTGAACTCTATAAATTCTCTTCAGTCTTCTTCTCAAGGACAGTTCTCATGGAACTCAAACCTAAGTGAAGTAGAAAAGAAGACGAATTCTTCTGTTTATTTATTATACTTTCATTTACTTTTGCGTTTGTCACTGGAAACACATAGTCACTGAGCGGAAGATAAGGCAATCAGAGAGCATAATTAATCATTAAAAGGTCAGCATTCTTTTAAATGCTACCTGAGTCAAGAAATAGAATCTTGTTAGTCACCTAAGAAGCTCCAAGGCCAGCCAAGTGTCCCATCTCAACTTCTACCACCGTCTCTTTCCAATTGGACTTTTATAGTAATTACTCTTTTCTACTTATTTATAGTTTTATCACATAGTGGTATATCTTTAAATCCTATAGATTAGGTTTTTTTTTTAAATTGTTGTTGTTAAAATATGTCCTCTAAGCATATTTTCATCCAAAGCATCCTCTCCACCTCTGTCTTTTATTCCAGATACTTATTCATCAAACTGTATTTGTCAAAAGCTGTGTATCATTTGATCTGTGAATATTATCACAGTGCATTTTTTCTAATTGGGTCCCTGTGGCTGAATTCATCACATTCACCTGCCCTCTGTTTCCCCTCTGGAATGATAGCTTCATATAGACCAGTGGTTAACCAACACTGACTTGCACAATTTTCTGTTCCATGAGAGACATCAGCAGTGTCTGGGAGAAATTTTTGATTTTTATAATGGAGTAAGTAGTATTATCATTATCTCATTTAGTAGGTAGAGGCTAATGATAGTGGTGTCCATCCTACAATATACAGAACAACCCCAGTCTCTACCTTGAAAAGTTTAATCCAGTTCCAAATCTCATTAGTGCTGAGCTTGAGAATCCCCAGTTTACAGGTTTTTTAAAAGATTCAGGTGTATGTATAGAATGCATGTTTGCATGTATGTATGTATGTGTATGTATATGCATATGTATTTGGCAAAATTGTTAGTGTTATGATCTTTATCAATAGTCACATAAAGTATAGATATAATTTAGAAGTCTGTGGTATTCAATGCTTATATTAATAGTTCTAAATGACTAATTTTTATTTTATTTATAAGTTGAAAAACTCCACAAAAAGGCCTTTCCATTAATATTTCATTTGGTTTCTCATTGATATAGTTAACATAAAGTTGCATAAAGACTTGATTATTCAAGATTATGAGATAGAATATAGGTGTTGAAAGTGTATGTGTGTTTAAATCTTGATCTCCATATTCTCTAGATGTGATAGTGAGCAAGTTATTTAAACGATTCGAATATTACTTCCTGAATCAATAAAACAAGTATAATATTTGTATTGTAGTAAATTTAGATGAAGACAAAATGAGATACACCCATTGTAGATGCATTAATTCTGAAATTATCTGTTGTCTGTTCTGTGCTGGCTCTGCTCTGGGTTCTGGGCATATATCCATGAGTATATAAGAGATCTTGTTCTGCTAAAGGTAGAAAGACAAATGCATATGTAAAATAGATAGCATGTCTGACGATGAAAACAGTGGAAGAGCATGTCACTTTATTTATTTATTTCCTTGATTGATATTTTTAAAAAGAGTTAAAATAAGCTATTCAGGGAGGATTTCACTGGGAAGATGACATTTGAGTCAAGACCTTAAAAGGATGAAAGAGCTGACAGAGGAAATGTGGATAAAGAGCACTCCAGGAAGAGGGGCTAGCAAATGAAAAGGCTTTGAGGCAGAAGGATAAAGGTTGCATTTAAAGAAAAGGACATTGGGCGTGGTGGTTCACACCTTTTAGTCCTGGCACTCACAGGCAGTGTAAAGCAGATCTCTTCAAGAGGCCAACCTGGTTTATGTAGTGAGCTCCAGGCCAGCTAAGACCTTGTCTCAAGAAAAAAAATAAAGGAGGGGAGGGAACATGATTCAACTGGAGGCCAACCTGGTTTATGTAGTGAGCTCCAGGCCAGCTAAGACCTTGTCTCAAGAAAAAAAATAAAGGAGGGGAGGGAACATGATTCAACTGGAGATATAAAGGTACGATAAGAGGAGCTGAACGTAGAGAGGCATCTATAGGGAGAGTATTATAGGGACTTGGCAAAATTTTAAGTTTTATTTTAAATGAGATAGGAAGCTATAGAGCAGTGGTTCTCAACCTAATGCTGCAACCCTTTAAAACAGTTCCTAATGTTGTGGTAACCCCCCAACCATAAAATTACTTTTGTTACTACTTCATAGCTGTAATTTTGCTACTGTCATAAATTGTAATGCAAATATCTGTGTTTCCCAAAGGTCTTAGATGAACCCCCCAAAAGGGCCATGACACACAGGTTGAGAAGAGCTGCATCTAGAGGGTCTCAAGCAGAAAAATGGCACGACATGAGTTTTTTAAAAAAAGTTTTTAAAAGAGCGTCCCCGTGGATGCTCTCTTTTTCCCCAGATTAGTTTACTAAAAAGAAAATGCCAAGTCCCTATAATACTCTCCCTATAGATGCCTCTCTAAGTTCAGCTCCTCTTATACTCCCCTTATATCTCCAGTTGAATCATGTTCACTTCCCCCCTTTATTTTTTTTGAGACAAGGCCACTTTGTCAAAATACTACCATGGTGGGGCTAAGGTAAAAAACGTCTGATAAAAACATCTGATGAGAGGTAACGGTGTCTAGGACTATTAAAATAAAAACATATGATAAGGAGAGAGGGTGTCTAGGACTATGAATTGATAATGAGCAGTCAGCTTTGTAGTGGCTGGATTTAAAGTGAAGAGGATTTACTGGTGGATTGGGATTGAAAGTTTAGAGAGTAAAGAATTCAAAGATGATGTCAAATTATTTTTAATGAGCAATTATATTGGTAGAGGCTGCTACTTACTGAGATAGAGAACAGTATGTGATACTTGGGATTTGGGGCAACCTGAAGAACTAAGTTTTGGACATGAAAAGTTTGAGATACATGTTATGAAAACTCATATCAGTGGAGTTACTGAATTGGCAATTGAATATAGTGGTCTGAATGCTAGTGGGAATTATCTAGTAGAAAGGGATAATTAGAAATAAGAGAGAGGGCATGATTTCTGGGGCGATGTCTTTGATTAATGAAAGGAGAACTTGACTTTTGACAACAGAATGAACAAACCATCCCTTATATCACAAACAAAGGTAGAACACACAGAAAGTGATGAAAGAAGATGGAGGAGGCATAAACTAGAGTAAATTTCCTTCCAGTTGTTTCTGTGTTTCTTGTTAATCAGGAAATGGGACCATAGTGGAGAGTAGGTAAGGAGGAAGAAATATGGGGACTTGAAGACAGAAGAAGAAATGAGAGATGCCCAGTGGAAGACTAAGTGCATAAAGGAAATCCCTTTATCCACTTAGTCTTCCACTGAATCCCTTCACCCACTTAGTCTTCCACTGGACATCTCTCCAGTGCCAACCTTACTGAGTACCTGATTGAGATAATCACTTGTGAATATGAGTAATCAGTTCTATGGCCATGTTTATATTGCATGGATACAGGCCTAGGGTGAACAGAGAATTGGATTTATAATTGCTAGGTAATTGTGATAAATAAAGGAGTGATGAACTGACAGTGGACACAAGAGAGTAGCAACTCAGTAGGAGAGATACTACCATGATATAGAGATATCAGTGAAAAGACTCAATGGGTTGGATATATTAGTGAGGTAGGTAAGTTATTGGAAGGATGGGCACTTGGTGGAGTAAGCAAAAGGACATGACGTGGTATGGTATAGTTAGAGAGTTAAATGATTAAAATTAAGATACCAGAGGAACAATATTATTGATAATGATAAAAATCTTTGATATGGCTATGGAACTATATGGTTGAGGTAAGGCTAATATATTCAGTGCTTGGCATATGATAAGCTAAAAGAAATATTCAGTTTCTTTCCTGTTCTTTTACTCATATTCAACTATAATTCCATACAGCTAGATCACTTCTTACCAATGAATTTTCTATTGAAGTGAGCCAAATAATCAAGTGGCACCTTTGAAATCCATGGATCCAATCCAGATTGAAGTCTTCTATTTCACTTTGAAGAAATTATGGCAGTTAATGCAAATGTTTTGGTACCAATAGTTCCTCTTTCACACACATTGTTGATCCTGCTGATTGATCTAAACATGTTTTCTCTTGGATATGGCCTCAGGGTCCTTCTCTACACAGCACCCACATCTCCATTACCAACCAGCAGGAGTTGAGGTGTGTGATTAAACCTATTTGTCATTCTTGAGCTACTGAGAAGGTCACTTGGAAATTGCTTGAGTTTATTGATTTTGTGAAATTCAATTATTTTTAAGTAAAGGTCTTGAACCATATTTAATTTTTCAGCATGAGAATAAATGCTTTTGTGGGTGAGAAAGGAAAGTGACTTTCAATTTTGAGTAATGATTTTCAGATGCACGTTTTCTACAGCGCTGTGCATTCTCTAGGACAACCCCATGGATGCTCTTTTTTTTTCCAGATTAGTTTAATAAAAAGAAAATGGTAGCAAATTAGTTTCTCCAGGATACTTTTACACCAGATCATTATTATTAGTTAGAGTTTGTCCTAAAGAGTGGCACTAATTTGAAATGTTAGGTTTTGAGCCTGCATTTTAAATGTTTAAATTATAACCATTCAGATAATTGTATTGGATTATTTTAGTTTTATCAGAGAAATCAAAATGAGTAATGCTTTAAAAATATTGATGTTTCAGAGTAACTTAAGATTCTACACTTGATCTTAGCCAAAAGGCCGAGAAGCGATGTAACTTAAGATTCTAAGTGACTAAAACATGAGCTGTTTCTGAGTCACTTGGCTTTAACTATAATATAATTAACTATATATTGATTTATTTGATTGCTTTCAGCAGAACACATTTGTGCGCTAGTGATGGCTCACTCTCCCCCTGCTTTCACGGGGGTGGAAAACTTTGGAAATGCAAAGTGATTATTTTGGGTTTCATCAGTCAAAAGGAATAGAATGAGATAAAAAGGATTAACATCTCTTTTCTCAACTTAAATTTACAGCAATCTGAAAAGATGACTGCTGCTTAGCAAAGGATCATTTGATTGCAAAATTATTGGAACAGTTGTTTTGAAAGTTATCTCTTTGTTGAAGTTCCAATTAAATCTTATATAATGAGTAGGGAATAGTGGTAAGTGCTGTGGGGATTACAGAGAAGTATTATTTACAGAACTGTATGCAATGTTTTGTAGTCTAGTTGGGAAGACATGATGTGCATCAAAATGCAACAAGCATGAAAAATTGTAAGTGTTCAATATTAAAGATGTATAGATGATGGAACTAGGACTTCAGAGGAAAGAACCACACTGTCTTGAGTAGGTGAAGCTGTATGTATAGCAATAAAGGCTTAGGACTAGAAGCTCATGGGAGCACATCACTGTTCTCACTCCTTAGAACTCCAAGAGCTTATGCAAGCCTCATTTTCTCTGTTCTGTTCAAATGGCCCAGTAGAAGTATTTATCCTATAAAGCAAACATAAAGATTTATAATCAAGGCAAATATGTTAGTATGTACATTTCCTCATCTACTAGTGACAGACATTTGGAAAACAGCCAGGAAGTCTTAGTTTTGGGGGAATACAACTTTCTAGAGTTGTGCTTTGACATAGTAACTTCATTTAAAAATAGAATACTTAGGTGGGTTTGGTGGCACATGCCTTTAACCCCAGCACAAGGGAGGCGGAGGCAGGTGGAGCTCTGTGAGTTCAAGGCAAGCCTGGTCTACAAAAGGAGTCCAGGAGAGCCAGGGTTTTGTTACACAGAGAAACCCATCTCAAAAAAAGAATAGTTTCCTATTTATACTCCAATAAATTTGAGGAAACCATGGCTCACTATTCTCCATTTCTTCTCTTTTCTTAATATATTTCTTCTTTACCATTTCTTTTTTTTTCTTTTTTCTTATTACATTTCTTCGATATTTATTCTTTGCCAATTTTTCCCTTTTCCTTTGGATTTGGTCTCTGGTTCTGCATAACTTTTTCTGATACTCCTCCAACCACTTTCCCTTCAAAAATTTTATATGAATTCAGCTGTGGTGATTTGAATGAGAATGGCCCCCACAGACTCATATATGAATACTTGGTCCAATGTTGATGAAATTGCTTGGGAAGTATTAGGAGACATGGCTTTGTTGGAGGAGATGTGTCATTGGGAGTGGGCTTGACGTTTCAAAAACTCAGGCCATTTCTGTTATCTCTCTCTCTCTCTCTCTGCCTCATGCCTATGGATCAGATATAATCCCTCAGCTACTGTTTCAACACCATGCCTTCCTGCATGTTGCCATGCTTCCTGCCATGATTATCATGGACTCCAATGCTATAGAACCATGAGCCCCCAAGTTAAATGCTTTCTTTTGTAACTTGCCTTGGTCTTGGTATCTTATCACAGCAATAGGAAAAAAAGTAGCTAAAAGAGAAGTTGGTATTAGAGAGTGGGCTATTGCTGTTAAAGGAATGAACATGCTGGTTTTTTACAAGAATCTAGAAGACTTTGGGACTTTGGACTAGGAAACCAAGTGAACTTTGTAAGTGGGACTTGATGGGACATCTTAGCAAAAGCTCAGTAGCACCGAGAGCCATGTGGACTATGAAGGGTTAAGAGATTCCAGGGGGAAAAATATTAATAGCAGCTGGCCTAGAGACAATTCTTGTGACATTTTCACAAAGAATGTGGCTTTTTGCCCTTGTCCTAAGAATCTACCTGAAGCTTAATTGAAAATTTTCATACTAATTTTATTGGCAGAGGAGATTTTAAGACAGCCTACTGTGTCATGTGGTAATTAGTGGTCACTCTTAATACAGATCTACAATGAAAAGGAGTCAGTAGGAAGAAAATACAACCTGTGAAGCTTGAGGAGAGAAAGAGCAATAAGAAATTGAATGTTGGAACCTTGGTTTGTGCTGAAAGAGATGAGGAGAAATGGAATAAAGGGAGTGATGTTCTCAGAGCAATGCCTCAACCACCTAATCCTGAAATTTGTGAAAAGGCCCTAGGTATTACCTATTCCTAAGAAGTTCAAAAATATCAAGGCTTATGCAAATGCAATTCCAGGGAAGGGCCAGGCTCCCCACTCAATTGAGCAACAACAGAACTTGGCAAGCATTGGTCATGTGGCTTTAGAGTCATGAAGGATACGGGGTGAAGGGAGTGTGAAATCTTCCTCCAAGATTAAGGAGAGCCACTGCTACCAAGTGTGTGCCAGGGAAGTCCCTGCATGGAGGCTGTTGAGTGAAGCTGGGAATGTGAAGCCTGGATTGCATCTCTAGGATGTTGGAGATGACAGAGCTGTGGGGTAGGTACCTGCCAAGAAAAGCTGCAGAGAATGGACCGAAGCCAAGATAGAGAAGTGTGTTGCAGTCCACAAAGCTGGAATGACAGAGCCATCTAACCTCCTGTGGCATCACACATAGAGCTAAAGGATTTAGGGTTTGCTTTCCTGGGCTTCAATTTTGATTTGGTCTAGGGGTTTGTTTACTACTCTCTCTTTCCTCTCTTTTGGAATGATACTGTATATTCTGTGGCATTGCATGTTGAAGTATGTAATTAGGTTCCTGACATCTATACAATACAAAAGTTCCATAAATGTATTCTTTTTAATTTTTAAAAATTAATTAATTTTTAAAATGTGTATTAGTGTTTTGCCTGCATTTATATCTGGGTACCACAGGAAGGCCTGGTGCCCACTGAGGCCAGAAGAGTATGTTCGATCCTCTGGAATGAGGACTACAGATGGCTGTGAGTCACCACATTGGTGTTGAGAACTGAGCATGTGCCCTCTACAAGAGCAGAAAATATTCTTAAATGCTCAGCTAACACTTCAGCTCCTGTATGACTTATTTTAGAAACATACGAAATTAAAGAATTCAAATCCATCTTTTCCCTGTAACCTGATGTTTCTACTTCTTAAACATTAAGCTGTTTCTTTTACTTCTTCACTTACAAATGTAGTCATACACCAGTCGATTCTTTATGGAACTGGCTTTAACAGAAGTATAGGATGGAAAGCCTTATCATGTAAAGAATAGATAGGGGCTTTTACTCAGTCCCCCTTTTCCATCTAATATGTTTTAGACATGTTGTGAAGGACCTGAGAAAAATTGGCTTCCTGTGTCCTTAAGGGATGACTCACCTCTTTTAGGGTCAGCCCACATTTTCTCGACCTTTGTAGCCTTAGGCTGAAAACTGAAGTTTAAATATGGCATCATCCCAATGAGTCAGGAAATGACTTCATTTCTTACTGAACTGCTTTTTGCACTAATGGGAAGCCCTGAAATAGATGTGCCACACATCCCTGCTGCAAGCCTTTGCTGTCATTTAGAGGAGCTAGTGCTCTATCAGAATTCGCACTGAAGCCTATTATTCCAGGGAGACAATTTTGTTATAAAGAAGTGATTTGTTATTTTAAGAGTTGGCAAACAGGCATATGGGGGTGGTGGGGTGGGGGTGGAGTTTATTTGGAGAGATGGCAATAACTCTCAGCGAGGTGTGCTTTTCCCTTACTTTGTTCTGCTTTACAGAAAGGGCCAGGATTTGGCACAAGCTAAAATTATATAAAAATAATTTATCAGGCTCTGCCAGCATCTGATCATTGCCCTTGAAAATAAACTGCCTTTTCTTTTATACACCTACGTGTAGTACTCCTTCTGTTACCTAAGTGGGACACAGTTGGGAGATAAATTCAACAAAGCAGTGCAAATGCCTAGTAATCATAATCGGGAATTGGTGAAATTGACACATGACAAAATAATTTGTACTAAGTTTTCCAAAGCCTTGCTATGTCTCCACCAGTGATTGCCCGTGCTGACTTATCATTTATTCAAAGTCTCATTGGAAGCAATTACAGACATTTTAGAATAGGCAGTCAAAATAACAAGTCATTTAGACCAGCAATTATGCATTATATGCAGTTGTCCTTTCTATTAGAAGATGACACTATTGATGCCACTACCTCCCCATGTTTAAAAAAAATGTGGCTGGAAGATTGAAGTGTGACTGTCAGATTCTTCCCCTTGGATCACACATGCTGCTTGTCATTTTGCTGTGAACTCAAGTGGCAGCCTGCAGGCATCCTGGCTTTTCTTGTCCACCTCTTAACCTCATGGTCAGGGCCTAATTAGGCATTATGAGCAGGCAAAGAACACATTTACAAAGTCAGCTCATGTGGGAGATGGTTTAGAGGTCTGTGGGAGGGTTAGGACTCCTGGGTGATTCTTGTGCTTTGACCCACTGTAGGAGCAGTCTGCAGCAATCTGCTTGGCAGTCATTTCCCTTAGGCTATTAAAACAGCAATGCTTTTTTTTTTTTTTTTTTTTTTTTTGCGAAGCTTCACGTCCTTCAGACTTTCACATTGTTCCTTGTCTTAGTGGAGGATTCATTTGCCAAATTTGTATTTATGGAATGTTGCAATCTAACTGTATTTAATGTGTTTGGTTGATTTGCAAAATGGGCTGTCTCCTTAAAAAAGTCAAGTTGTTAAAAGACTGTATCTTTTGCCGAGAAGCTGAGTTAATAAGGAACAGCTGGGGCCGAGTGATTTCATGTACCACCTGCATAAAAGGCCGCCAGGAGGCTCACACCAAAAGAGAGTGCTCCAGACAAGTGCGCTTCAAACCTATTATTATTTTTTTGTAATTTTTTTTGCAGAGTAACATTTTCCCTATTGAAATCATTTCCAAACTCCCCAAATACATCAGAAAGATGCAGTCTGACTTGCTATGAGTAAAGTTACAGTGGAGAGTCTGGGGCCCATTTAACTTCCTATGCTAAGCAACAGTCCTCGAAGGTTTAGGGAACAGAAATATACAGAGCAAGAGGATTTCCAGTAATGGGATGTATAAACCTCAGAGAGTTACTACGATGATTCTTTTGGGTGTTGGAAACATTACTGATATTATTTATATTTACTTTTCTCTTATCTTTAAAAATTGTTTTTGATTTTCATTTTTGGTTTTTCTTAAAGGAGAGATAGTTGGGTGGGTACTTAGAGAGGATTTGGTAGAAACTGTGGTAGGAGAAGGAATATGATCAAAATATATTGTATGAAATATTTTAATTAAAAATAAAACTTCTTACTTTTATATACATAATAACATAACAAATACATTGACACACTGCAGAATAAACATACTGCACTGAAAATGAAAGATATTAATATCAAAGATACCTGTAGACTGCTGCTGGTGTAGAAGTCCAAAAAATGGTTTATGGGTGCATTGTAGGTGATTCAAAGTAATGCTGCAAGAAACTGGATGAGTTTTTGGCATGGTAGGCAGCAGGACAGTGTCACTGCGCATGGGTGGGTTTATATTTGGATACAGTGGTGGTACAGAAATGGAGAGTAGAGAGACAGGAGTGAGGATGAGATGTGGTAAGGATCAGCCAAAACTAAGTGTGCATGGAAATGCCTATGGAAATGTGCTGTTTTGTAAATTAATGAAAAATATAATGATAATTAAAAAAAAGGAATCACCCAAGACTACCTGGATGGTCAGTGCATACCACCACAAATTTCCTTGGAGGGGACATAGGGGGACTTGACACAAACAGAAGACATAATAAAATGATATAGGCAGACATTGGTGCAATGCAGTCATAAACCAGGGAATGATGATTGCTACCAAAACCTGGAAGAAGCAAGAATGAATAGTTCCCTAGAGTCTGTGGGTTTTTATAACCAAATTTACTAACCTGATTTTCCAATCACAAGGACAACCCACAAAGTTAAAAGTGAAATAGGTCTTGTTATGCATTTGATATTCCAAATAGGTTATAGCCAGATTTTCAGGCATCCTAGGCCAGAAATTTCAAACTCTGGAAAAGATTTTGTATTAGGGTATATGTACCTATTGGTACTAAGAAGAGTTGAATCCCAGGCCTTAGCTGACTTATTCTAAAGCAAGAAATTAGCAACTGTAAGAATAATGAATGGCAATGGGTTCTTGCTGGAGATAAAGATGAAAGAACAATAATATGGAGAGATACCAAGCATGAAGTTTCTGGATCACCAAGGTTCACATCAATTTTGTTTAGAATTATTCTTTTAGGTTTTATACTAATACTCTTAATTTTAATGGTTAAGTTTTGCCAGCAAGGAGGACCTTTGCAGTGTTAAAGAGCATCTTAGAGAAATTAGGTACAATTTATTTATTTTAATTATTTTGCAGAGATTGAAAATAAACAAGTGGTCTATCATTAAGTATGCCTCCAGCTCTCTTTGTAGTTCTATTAACTGTGCTTTCATCTCTAAATAATGGTAGTTTTGACTGTTTGAAACTTTATTTTAATAATAAAATCATACTGTTTACATTGGTTGTGCTTTCTCTGATCCACATTGTGCTGCTGTGACTCACTTATACTCTTGTATAGGTCTAATTCAGGAGTTTTCATTAGCATGTAATATTTCATTGTATGATAATGTCATGGTTTGTTTTTTCTATTGTTGAGAGTATTTTTAGTTTGGGGCAATTATAACCAATGAACATTTTTTATATGTGTCCATGTATAGATGTGTGTGTGTGTGCTTCTGATTAAAGAAACGTATTTCTACATGTTGGTAGATTATGCTACATTGTTTCCCAAAATAGTGGTTAAGTCAGTTTACTTTAGAATCAGTTTCAGAGTTCTTGATTCTCTCTGTCCTTGCAACACTTGGTATTGTAGGACTTCTATTGTTTTGCCAAAATGATATAGTATCTTTTGAGGCTTTAATTTCTACTTTTTGAATTACTAATGACTTTAGGCACTTTAAAGTACATATCAAGATATGTATGTATGTATGTATGTATGTATGTATGTATGTATGTATGTATAAACCATATTCTTTGGTTGTTCAATCTGCCCTTTGTTACCACAATTCTTCGGATAAAGTCCAGGGCTGTGTACATGCTCTGCGAGTGCTCTATCACTGAGATGTATAATCAGTTCATGAGTTTTCCATTAAAAATTTTTACTTGAGCCTATTTTATATTGTTTTGCTTGTCTTTTCCTTACTGATCCATGAGAATTCTTTTTTTGTATGGCACAGTAACACTTACAAATTGACTCTTTTATTGTTGAAATTATACCTCAGATGAACAGAACGTCATAAGTTTAATTCATCAAGTTGTCTTTATGCTACCTTTTCCTGGTTACATGTTTATTACAGAAACTTTAGAAACACAGAAACAATGAATAGCACATGGTTCAACCCACCAAGGATTACCATGTTTAGCATGTCCTATGAACATTCTTTAATATTTATTACATGACCTTTCCTTTATGAAACAAAATTAATAGTTGCACATACACACAAATATTTACTGATACAGAGATGCATACATGTGCCTTTAGGAGGCATATAGCTTGTTAAGTCAGAAACAGATAAGATTATATGTATTATATGAATGCAGATATGTGAATTTGCAGAGTACCATAGAAACACCAAGGAGGAGTGCTTGCTTCTACCTGGATGGGCTAGGAAAGACACTATCCAGGAGATTCTATAAGCCAAACAGTAGGTAAGAAGTGAGAGTGGACAGTCAAGTGTTCTTAAGACATGATACAATTTCACATGATATGATATGTTTAGAGGGTGATTACTAGGGATTTGGGGGTGAGTACAAAGAGAGGCGAGATGGTACCAAGACAAGCCCTACAGGACAGTTGGAAACTGGTCTATCTTCTTAAGTGCCTTCTCTGC
The DNA here is from genome assembly GCA_907164525.1 of Lophiomys imhausi. Classification (NCBI taxonomy): domain Eukaryota; kingdom Metazoa; phylum Chordata; class Mammalia; order Rodentia; family Muridae; genus Lophiomys; species Lophiomys imhausi. The sequence goes on along the minus strand of CAJQZJ010000241.1, from coordinate 844,266 downwards.
TTTCCTCCATTCACTTTTCGTTTGATGCTATCCTCTCATAGCAATGCCATCAGTCATGGAATTGGAAAGAACTCTTTGGAAAGCACAAGAAAATCATAACAGTTTGAAAGCATTTCTTCCTTAGAAGACACCGAGCATTTTGTTTCCTTAATACTTGGCTGAAAATATTCTGTTTGACTTCAAGGTTTAACCAAGAATAAATTATAGTACATAACAAGAGAAATGGATTGAGATGAGCTGTTGGGTGAAGCTTTGGAGAATGTAAGATGGGTCTGTGTTTCTGAGACCCAAGATAACATGGATGGCAAAGGCATAGACTTCAGAGACAGACCAGTCTACAAATCTGAATAGAATCTTGGCTCTGTCATTTCCTAGTGTTGTGGACATGGACCGTTATGTCATCTTTCTGAGTCATAGTTTCCTCCTTTGTAGCAAAGAATGACAAATTTTACTTGTAAGTTATTGTGATGCTTCCATGTAATACTTATATATACAACTTTGAAGAATGTTCAATATTTATACCATACAGCTTCTCTGCTACTATTTCCTACCTAAAACAAGAAATAGGAATCAAAAGAAAAATGAAATGCTATAAAATCCTAGAAGTCACCATTTTCTGCAATATATTATATATAATACATTCTGTAAGAAACTAAGTTGAAATGGAATATGGCTATTTTTTCTTTTGAGTTATTTTTGAATTAAACTTTTAAAAATTATTTATTTTATGTGTATAAGTATGTTGCTGATAAGTACATCTGTGCACCACTTGCATGTCTGGTATCCACAGAGGCCATAAAAGGACATTATATCCTCTAGAACTGGAGTTATAGATGGTTGTGAGTTACTGTGTGAGTGCTGCGAATTGAACCAAGGACCTCTGCAAGAACAACCATTCCTCTTAACTGCTGAGCCATCTCTCCAGGCCCTTGAAAATTTTGTTTTCAACATAATACATGCACATAGTTTATAAAACAAAGAATACTAAAGTTTTATAGTGAGAGAAAGTTCATATTCTATCTTTTCTCTCCTTATAGGTCTATTGCCCATAGACAGTCACTTTCGACAATTACAGCTGTTTCTGATGTCCTGTATTTATAACATACTTAAAAATATTTTTCTGGGAAAAGAATCAGTTTTCTTTAAGAGTATGACCCCAGTAGGTTGAGTATGCTTCAGAGAGTGGCCACATATCTAAAAGTATTTGGGCAACACACAGTATACTCCATAGGATTAAAAAAAAAATAAAAACAAAACAAAAGACATGAATTCAAGTGGTTACAGAGGGCAAAGATGGATTAGGAGGAGTTTGGAGATGGGAGTGAATTAGAATATACAGAAATTAATATATATATTTCTTTTTACTAGAATAGATTTTCACCCTGTAACTCTCCAAGAAAAGAAACATAAGAAATAAATGACTAAAATACATAATTGTAAATACACAGTTGATTTTTATTTGACTGCATTATTTAGAGTTCTCTTTCCTACTGTTAATTGAAAAATAATTTCCCCCTTTGCATTTTGAAGACATTGCTTCATGGTCTTCAAGAATCTCTTGTTATAAGAGGTTATGCTATTCTGATCCCAATCCTTTTAGAATCTTGTCTTTTCCCTGCTGTTCTGAATTTTCCTACAATGCTTCCTACACTTGACTGACCCTGGGTCTTCATATCTGTCCCCTCTGAACCAAGGCCTAAGTGTAAGAGTCATTTGAGCAAATGCATTTTGGGAAGAAATAGCTTGGCACTGCATTTCCACTTTACTCTCTGGATAATCTCCCATCCACAGTTTCATCTTTTAGTTTAGCTATTTGATGCTTTTAGGGTGATTAAAACAATTTTATATAGTTATAAAAGTTCTTTTTCTAAATGATGCCTTGATCTGCCTCACTGGAAACTAGTATTTGTATTCTCTTTGAGCATAGCATATTGATTATATATAGTTAACTTTTAAGGCAATACTATATACAATTCTTTAAACCTTGTAAGCTTTATTAATCCAATTTCATCTCAGTTCCCTTTCTCACATGTTCAAATCTAGAAATCCTTGTCTACTAGGCAAATCAAATTCACTGAGGTGTTTTAACACCCTCGTCTACTACTGGCTTCTATCATTGCTTTTTTAAAAAGTTAATTAATTAATTAATTAGTTTATTTTACATTTGAATCACCATCTCCCTCCCTCCCTTCCGCCCAATGCAGCCCTCCCACCCAGTTCCCCCATACTCTGCCCCACCACCAGTACCAACCCACTCTGGGACGTCAAATCGCATCAGGATTAAGTGGCTCCTTTTCTACTGAGGCAAGACAAGGCTGCTCTGCTAGGAAAATAAGCTCCAGAGGGAGGCAACAGTATCTAAGTCTGAGATAGAGCCTGTTCCAATTGTTAGGGGATCCACTTGAGGACCAAGCAGCCCATTGGCTTCATATATGTAGTGGGCCTAGGACCAGTCCATGCAAGTTCTTTGGCTGGTGGTTCAGTCTGTTTTTTAACTTAATGTGAATTAATTTATGTGTTGGATAACTTTATGTGTTAACTTGATGGAGGTAAGAGATGCCCAGATGACAAAATACTATGCATGGACAGCATCCAATTTGATGAGGGCCCAGATAGAAGAAAAAGGCCGAAGAATGAAAAATGTCTTTCTCATCTTATAGTGCAACATCTGTCTTGATCTACCTTTGGACGTTAAAGTCTCTGGACTTCATTCTTCTAGACCAGTACTTCCACCACTATTCCTCCCCTCTCAGCCTTGTTTCTGAGGCTTCAGGATCAGATGGGATTCTCTCATTAGTGCTCTTTGTTATACAGCATACAGATGGCATATCAGGGGACTCCTTGAACACCAAAAACACACAAAGCAATTCCTGTAAGTTTTACCTTAGATATATACATACATACCATCATTGCTACGTCTCTTTGGATGTCTAATACAATTATTGCATGACTTAGTGATGTGTCAGAAAACAGTGAACCTTTTCTTAAGAAGAAGTAGAATATAAATAAAGTTGGATTTAAATGACACATGAAAGAAAAGTGGAGCTGAGAAAGTGGTGGTCTTTACAGTAGACCCTTCTAGGTTGTGTAGCAAAAAGGAATAGATGTTCACAGCAAGATTAGATGATAGGCTTGGGAAGAAGACTACACAACGCACCAGTGAATAAAATTAGTGTTAACCTGGTACTTGATAGGTGCCACATCAATGCTACAGTTACTACTACATAGGCCATTTCTTTTTCTTTTTTTTTTTAAAACTCTTACTTTTATTTATCACTTTAAATTTTTTATTTTTAAAATTTGTGTGTGTCATTCTTTTTTCCCAACATTTATTTATTAATTCAAGTTACATCTCAATCACACCCCCCCTCTTCCCCTCCAAGTCCCACCCTCCCACCCTCTACCCCTTTCCCTCCTTTCTTTCTCCTCAGGTGAGGGGGGAGCCACATATCAACCCCTCTCAGTTCATCGGTCACATGAGAGCCAAGAGCTTCCTCTTGCTCTGGGGCCCAGCATGGCAGTCCAGCTAGGGTAAGGAGTCCCACAAACAGGCAACAGAGTCCATGAGAGAGACTGCTCCCCCTCAACTTGCTAAGGGATCTTCTGTATGAAGACTAAGTTGCCTATTATCTGTGTATGTAGAGGGGAGTCTAGGTCTGGACTATGTATGCCTTTTTCGTCTGTTTTTGGTTCATGTTTCAGTTTCTGTAAGCCTCGAGGGGCCTAAGTTGGTTGGTTCTGTTGATCTTCATGTGTCATTCTTGTTCCCTACAGGTCTCTCTATTCCTTCTCTCTCTCTTATACAGGACTCCCAGAGCTCCACCTAATGTTTGTGTGTCTCAGCATCTGTTTTGATCTGCTGCTGGGTGAAGTTTCTCATAGGATAGTTATGTTAGGTTCCTGTTCCTTTGGGTCTGTGGGTTGTAGGATAGTTATCCTGTACTATGTGGCTAACATCCAATTATAAGTGAGTACACGCTATGTGTATCTTTCTGGGTCTGGGTTAGGTCACTCAGGATGAACTTTTCTAGTTCCATCCATTTGGCAGCAAATTGCATGATTTCCTTGTTTCTGATAGCTGAGTAGTATTCCATTGTATAAATGTACCACAGTTGTTTTTTTTTTTTTTATCCATTCTTCAGTTGAAGGGTATCTGTGTTGTTTCCAGTTTCTAGCTATTATGAATAAAACTGCTATGAACATAGTTGAGACAATGTCCTTGTGGTTTGGTGAAGAATCTTTTGGATATATGCCCAAGATTGGTATGGCTGGGTTTTGAGGTAGAGCTATTCCAAGTTTTCTGAGATATTGCCAGATTGATTTCCAAAGTGGTTGTATAAGTTTTCATTCCTACCAGCAATGGAGGAGTGTTCCCCTTTCTCCACATCCTCACCAGCATGTGCTGTCACTTGAGTTTTTGATCTTAGCCATTCTGACAGCTGTAAGATGGAACCTCAGAGTTATTTTGATTTGCATTTCTCTGATGACTAAGGATGTTGAAGATTTCTTAAAGTGTCTCTTGGCCATTAGAGATTCCTCTTGGTTTAACTCTGTACCCCATTTTTGATTGGTTTATTTGGTTTGTTGGTGTTTAATTTCTTGACTTCTTTGTAAATTTTGGATATTAGTCCTCTATCAGATGTGGAGTTGGTTAAGATCTTTTCCCAGTCTGTAGGCTGAAATTTTGTTCTAATGACAGTTTCCTTTGCTTTACAGAAGCTTTTCAGTTTTATAAGGTCCCATTTATTGATTGTTGGTCTTAGAGCCTGCGCTATTGGTGTTCTCTTCAGGAAGTTGTCACCTGTTAGGTTATTTATTTTAAGGGGTTCTAGAGGGAAGGAAAACTGAAGACACCAATATTTAAAAAAACTAATTTAATAAATAAACATTATTTATAAACAATAAAAACAAAATGAACAATAATAAAAAACAAAAAATTAATATATTTATAACCATAAAAATTAATTTATTCTCTCATATATTACATCTTGACCACAGTTTCCCTTCCCTTCCTCTGCTTCCCACCTCCTCCACACCCTCTGTCCCCACCCACTCCTCCTCCTCCCTTTAGAAAAGAGTAGGCTTCCCAGGGATATCAACCAAACATGCCATATCAAGTTGCAATAAGATTAGGCACCTTCTCTCATATTAAGGCTGGATGAGGCAACCCAGAAGGAGGATAAAGGTCTCAAAAGCAGGCAAAAGAATCAGAAAGAGCCTCTTCTCCCACCGTTAGGAGTCCCCTAAGAAGTCCAAGGTACACAACTATAACATATACACAGAGGACCTAGGTCAGGCCCTTTGATTGTCAGTTTAGTCTCCTCAAGCTCCTGTGAGTCCATGTTTGTTGATTTTGTGGGTTTTCTTGTGGCATGAAGATATCAATATTAAGCTAGTATTAATTTTATATTGCTAGTGATAGCTAAGCTCCTTTAATGCTTAGGTGTAAAGCTATTTCCAACAACTAGAGTCAAGGTAAATTTGTTGTATGTAAAATTGCCACATCCGACTTTTGATGGGAACAATCACATCTCTGCTCATAAATGGAGCAAAGAAGAATTCAAGAAATAACCTCTATTAAACACCTCTTTGGAGCTGTTAATAAGTACCAGAATGTATTCATTTGAATTCCATAGTTTTGGCCAATGCATAAACTCTATGAAGCTTTATAAAATTGTTAAAATGTCAGGCTTGAGTAATGGGGAGACTTGGATCATCATCATATTGGATAATTATCACCCATATCATTGTCAGTTTATAGGATTCATTGTGACAAAAGAGGAAGTTATGGTCTACAGGCCATTTCCTCTTGGAATCTCCAGGACAGTAAACACTTGTAAATGTAATTTAGTGTAATCCCCTGTTCTGGCACCAAACAGTATTTGCACCACACAATCTGAGTGAAAGAAATGACAAATGCAGAACTCTGTATTTGTTAGTTCAACCTGCCTTTTTAGCAATTTCTTGGCTCTCAAAGGCCACCTTCAGTTGTTACAGAACTGGTTGGAGGTAAAATGCTGGTGCTCAGGAGAATACTTGCTGAAAACAACAGGACTGTGTTTGCCTCTTAAAAACACTACAGCCAAACCCTGGGCTGCACTGCCTCCTTGCTATTTTGGTTCATTGGCAATTTCCCCTTGAAATGCTATCATCTAATTCTCCCCCATGCTTTACTCAAGCATGATGTTGAACTGCTAAATACTGCTTCAGCTAATGCCATCTTTCCACATAGAATAATCTCTATGCAGTCTCCAGAGACCAGAAAAAATCTCAACCTAACTCCAACTTCTGAAGCAAACAGTCTCAACGATTTTGGTTATGACAGTTTTCAGTAAATCCAAAAATCACTTGGCGAACTCTCAGAAACTCATTGTTGGCATATGTCTTCCCTTCTATGGACTATAATAGTGACATTCCTTAGATTTGTGCTCAGATTTTTAGCATCACCAGGCATGATTCTTGGAGCTTCATGTACATCCAGTTTTAAAGTAGAGCATCCTGTGAAGGAAGCAATAATCATGTTTATAGGAAGAACTTATGGCATAGACATTTTTAATTGCTATCAGTTAGCATTCCATTAACCAAATCCAATCTGGCTTCAGGATGTGTGCATTCCCATACTTTGAAATTTTGGTGTCCATTTGAAATAATTTTCCTCTAAGGAATATTGCAGGCTGAGATCATTACTGAAATAATTGACTCTCTTGGGAGTTTCCTTACAGGGGGACTGCTCCTGCAGTTCATGATTTGGGAACTGTGAAAGGAGCATATTTTCCTGTTACAATGTTTTCTTTGAGGAACATACACACACACACACACACAAAATTAAAGTCATGTTTATCAGTTATGATTCAAAGGAGAAATTGAATACATAACAAAAAAACTATAGCTAAATTAAGAGTATTTTCAACCATTTGACTCTTGCTTGGAGATTGATTTCATTATTTGAAAAAATAATGATGTAATACATGTTATATATGAGGCATACTTACAGCCTTAGTGATATAGTGATGTACAAAGTAGATAACAGCTTCACCCCTCGTAGTTCTTCCATTCTAACAGGAATAGAGGAAAAAATACCATACACAAAATAAAGAAGTGAAAATAGGTGGCATATTAAATGGCTATAGATAAGGTTGTAGCAGCGTTTACCCTCTGCTTTAATACTGATTTCAAGTTGACTTTCTCTTTGACCTTTGGAGCTCTTAAGTAGCCAAATACTTATTTCAGTGTCATTTCTGGAACCTTCAACTATGTGATCAATTATGTTACCATTAAATATAACTAACATAACAGTAACATAAAATAGGCACACTGTTTGGACTTAGTCTTAATATTTAGCTTTATGGCAACTTAGAAAATAAAATTTGCTCCTTAAATTTGGTGTCAGTGTCCTGCTGTTCCTCTAAAAAAGTTTCCTACACTGAATGTCCCAAATTAGCAGAAATATGCTGTCTTACAGTTGTGTAAGTTAGAAATCCAAAATTAAGTTGCCAGAGTTGATTATTTCTAAGTGCTTTTAGGAAAAATCAGCCCCATCACTCTTTCCTAGCTTCTGGTAGTCTCAAGACTACATATTTTGGCTTGTAGAGAAAGTTATATGTGTATATCTTTACATCATCTTTCCTCTGTTGATACTTGTCTCTGTGTCCAAATTTTCCTTTTTTAAAATGAGCCAATTATAATGAACTAAGACTCATCATAACGGCTCCTTCTTAACATCATCATCTGCAAAGATCCTATTTCCAAATAAACTCATGTGTTGGGTCCTGTGATTTAGGATTTTAACATTTTTTGAGGGGTATGTGTTAAACTTGATCTGCAGCAGATGTTGATATATTTGAATTATATTATTACTTGAAAATTTAAATATGCATTTGCTATCTAAAGAGTAAAATGGTCAGTGACTCTTCTCATTATTTGCTTTTCTTTATTCTCTCTGTTGGTTTGACTTGTCCAACTTCAAGGTGATGATCTTATTTTTATCTTATTATGTTTCATCTTGTTCTGTTTGATTGTTATCCCTTAAAGTGGATCTGGATGGGAGGGGCGGTGATGATGAACTGGGAGGAGTGGAGGGAGAGGAAACTGCAATTAGTATATATTGTATGAGAAAAGAATCTATTTTTAATAAAAGGGAAAAAGAAAAACAAAACAAAAAGAGTAAGATGCTACAGTAATTATGCATAAATTTAAGTGTCTTTTTTGGTATAAGCCAATTTTTAAAATCTTTTAGCTATACCACTTCTGGTCATATACCTGAAGGACCATAATTTCTACTACAGAGATATATGTTCATAGCTGCTCTATTCATAAATGCTTGTGGAACAAGAGCTTAGAAGTCCATCAAATGCTGAATAAATAGTGAAAATATGGTATCTATGCATACTGGAGTTTTATTCAGCTGTAAAGAAAAATTAAGATTACGAAATTTGTAGATAAATGGATGGAACTGGAAAACATTAGGCTGAGTGAAGTAATTCAGACCAAGAAAGACCAAGTCTTATGTAATAACTAATATGTGTAGCCCAGTGTTGAACAATTACATTTGTGTGTTTAACTTAGAGTATCTGTAGACTCCAGGAAACTAGAAAGGTAACATTGGTAGGGAAGAAAAAGAAACATCTGGAGAGAGGGGAGATAGGAGAACAGAGGTGATGTTTAGGTAAAAGGGGGGAATATTGTGGAAGGAAATTTAAGTGGAAAGCATGATGGGAGGATAGGTTGAAGAACAGGGTTTTGATAACTTACACTAAAGATGTTTGAAAGAGCTATATATTTTATGCTCATAGGTAAAATGGTGGCATGAATGCTATAGGGGAAGCCTACCACTTTTCTTAATGGATTTAAGGTCCTCTCCATAGGAGGAAACACGTGCCTGGTACCATAAATCTGACCACAAACCAATAATGGGAGACCTCACAGGCCCAGGAGTGAATCTACTAAATGGACAGACAAACTGCCCTCTATATTCATAGATTAGCAAAGCTCTCAGACCTTATCAAGGAAGTTTCTTTTTGCAGTGGTAAGTGCTTAACAGAAACAACTGGACAAAGTGCCCAGAACAAGTGTTTGTGGAGTGCCCGGCTTCAAATGTGGCATCTATATCATACTCCCTTCCCCCAAGACTCTGGAACCATCACAGAAGAAGAGGCAGAAAGATGTAATAGCCAAAGGTTACATAGAACTTGAACAAAACAGTGTCTTATTGACATGACAGGCTGGTTATATCAATAAACACAACAGCTGTGGTTGCTTCCACAAGACCTGTACAAAACCAAAACAACCAACATTTCAGAAAGGATGGTAGAGGAGCTCACAAGCCTCCACTCTTTTCTGAATAACTATGGGCAACTGATGGTTTTTAGGGGTTGGAGACTCAGTTTTGTTTAAGGGCATGGCCCATGGTTGATCAAATACGCTCTAGTGGATGGCCCTTCACTCTGAGTATACAGGCATCACAAATTGGACTTGGTGAGTGAATGTAGCTTGACTTTTGGCTACTTTATTGGGTTCTTTTTCCTATGTCCCTACACCACCCCTATCCCTTCCAACCCCCCAAAACTAAGTAGGAGAGAAAGAAGGTTAGACAGGAAATGGGGTGTTGATATAGTTAGCTACTTCAAGTAGGTAATTAGGTAGGTTTCTAGTATCAGGCATAATTTCTCTGTTGAGTGGGGCCTTAAGTTCAATCAGACAATTGTTGGTTACCACTAACATATGAATACCACTATTGTACCATTAGGGATATCTTGCCATGCTGGGTTTGGTTGTGATTCACAGGCATCACAGCTAGATACAAATATTGATTGCTTCCCTCACTTAGCAGCTTGCATAGTACTTTCTGGTACTATGGAAAGTAGACCACAGGAAGAAGCTTTCAGGATAAATCCAGCTCAAATCACTGAGTTCTGTGCCATGAGTATGTGGTTGGTATCTTCAGCAATAGGGACTTACCTTCAACCTCTGAAAGGTAGCCAATGGCAAAAGCAATAATTGATAGTGTTTTAGGAGTCACTTGTACTACTCTAACAATTCACATGGAGATTTCTCACATCTGGTACTGGGAAAAATGCTTCTCTTTATAGCTTCTCTTTTCATTATAGAAAACTACAATCAGACACGTTGCAGAGCAAGGAGCTGACCTGTAATCTACAACACAACTCCTGTACACCAGGTTCAAGGAACATCATAGAAGAGGGGCTGGAAAGATTGTAAGAGCCAGAGGACCAGGACATCAGATATAAGACTGTGTCTCCTAGAATTGGTCACCTAAAGAATACCTGAAAAATGACAGTATCAATATACATACTAATGTGCAAGGGGGACACATCTCATGGGGTTTTCACCCCTAGACAAAATACTACAGGCAATGAATAACAGCCGAGAGAGGGAAAATTAGCCTTTCCCAAGGATGAGCTTCCTGATTGGTTATTCAATATAAAGCGGTCATCACTGAAACTATATACACACAAGTGACAAAAATGGACTCTGCTGAGCTTTTGGTAACTGGTGCCTGAGGTCCAATGGGGAGGAGTTTGCCGCCATCCCTGCCCAGATGTCTGACCTCAGGTTGGCCGCCCTGCTTGTATGGAGCATTGTGACTTTGGTCGTGGACCCGCTCTTGCACCTGAGTCGCCTTGCTGTGAAGCCCCGGGCCTTCTCGATCCTGCTGGGGACCCTTACGAGCACCAAACCCTGCCTCACCTCCAGCATTCACAGGGCTTCAAGACCAAGGGTGTCATCGAGAGGCTCTGTAGGGACTGCTATGAAGAGGTATGGGCACTGGTTTGTCTACTGTAAGACCAACCCCAAGCATAAGCAGTGGCAAATGTAGTCCTTGCCTTCAAGCAGTGTCCATGGGAAATGCGTTTCACCTTATCAAAGAAAAATAATAACTGTGGATCTACTCAGACCAGAGCTGCAGATAGGGAAGGATTGTTACTGTCCTGGCTCTGTAACCCTGGCTGACCTGAAACTTGGAGAGAACCCCCTGCCTCTGCCACCCTGGTCATCTAATGCAGCCAGTGCTGTAAGAGGCTGACTCAGTTGGATGGCTCCTGTGGGAAGCACAACAGTTTAAGAATAAACGGAATGACTGTCCCAGCCTTTACTCAAGGAATCCCTAATGGCAGTGAGACATTTGAAGAAATGCTCAACATCTTTAATCATCAGAGAAATGCAACTCAAAATGTCTCTGAGATTCCATCTCACCTGTCAGAATGGGTAAGATCAAAAACTCAAATGACAGCACATGCAAGGTTGTGAAGAAAGGGGAACACTTCTCCATTGCTGGTGGGAGTGCAACCACTATGGAAATCAGTCTGGCGATATCTTAGAAAACTTGTAATAGCCCTACCTCAAGACCCAGGTGTACCACTCTGGGTATTCACCCAAACTATTCCTCACCAAACCACAAGGACATCTCATCTGTGTTCATAGTAGCCTTATTTGTAATGGCTAGAAACGGGAAACAACCCAGATGTCCCTCAACCCGTGAATGGATAAAAAATCCGTGGTACATTAACATAATGGAATACTACTCAGCTATCAGTAACAAGGAAATCATGCAATTTGCAGCTAAATGAATGGAACTAGAAAAACTCATCCTGAGTGAGCTAACTCAGACTTAGAAAGATGCACATGGCATCTACTCACTTATAATTGGATTTTAGCCATATAGTACAGGATAACTATCCTACAATGAACACACCAAAAATATCAGGAACATAGACTTTGTTACCTATTAATGGGACAATTTGCCCTAGGGGTGCTACCATGTAGGCTCCCAGGAAGCAAGAGGAAGCTCTTAGCCCTCATATGACTGTTGAACTGAGGGGGGCTGATATGTAGGGACACTCCACATAGGAGGAGTGGGATGGGTAGAGAGGGAGGAGAGGGTGGGAGGGTGGAACTGGGAGGGGTGGAAAGAGGGCACTATGATGGAGATGTAACTTGATGTAATAAAGAAACATTATAATTTATTAAAATGGACTCTATAGGGGAATTTTAATCCAGCAATATGGCTGTTCTGGCAAGAGATCACATCCAAACACCTTCTAGGTCTATGTGAGCTGGCTGGAATGCAGATATACCACACACCTTTAATCCTTCTGGCTGTAATACAGACACATCCTTAGTACACCTCTAATCCCAAACAATGATGTCTAATTGAGGGACAAAGTGATGAATCAGAGAAAGATTTGACAGTATAGGATTCACCAAACTCTCTTGAGAACAGCACAGGTACAAGAAGCTATTTAAGAGAGCACAGAGAAATACAGTTGAGTTGAGATGAGGTCAGTCAGTTGGCAGTCAGTGGAGAGTCAGTGAGAGCAGTGCAGTGGCAGTTCAGATCACTTCAGCCAGTTGAGTTCAATGCAGTGGAGTGCTGTTGAGTAGAGTACAGTAGAGAGAGTTCAGTAGAGAAGACAATACAGTAGAGTTGAGTTCAGCTGAGTTCAGTTGTGTTAGTGCAGCTCATTGCAGGTCAGCAGAGGCAGTTGAAGCCAGAGAATAAGAAGGAGCTAGAAGATTAGAACAAACTGCCAGAGTTAGTTTGAGGTCAAGCAGAGCGATTCAGGAGATGGTGAGAAGAGTCAGTTTGAATCAGTCAGCTTGGAGATAAGTTTGAGCCAGAACAGCTGAGTTGTACCAGACAGCCAGAGTTCAGAATGTGCTAGAAAGGGTGAGCTTATTCAGCAGTAAATCTCCAAGATGACAATTACATCAAGTGAATAAAAGTTATTTTTATGGACTTCATGAGTTGTATTTATATATTTGAACACACACATATAACAGTAATAATAAAAAAGATAACCATTTGAGAGTGGGGTGCATTGGAGGATTTTAAAGGAGTATACATAGGAGCTGGAGGGGGAAAAGGAAGAAGTGATGTAATTATATTTTCATTAAAAATATAAAAAATTATCAAAATAAAGTATATTATAAATATCTTTCAAATAGTCAAATAGGGATACTGATAGATAATTGGAAACTAAAAGTATATTGATAATTTTAGGAAGATCATTAAATATCTTTGAACCAGCAATTTTAAAATATGTAAATAAAAATATAAAACAATATAGATTACATTACAATAGCGTCATGATATTTATCAAATTGTTAGGCTTGCTAACGCCACATTACTAAGTAAAATAGTCTTTAGAATGGCATAGGTTTTCAGCTCTTGTGTTGTCCTGAAGGACAAAATACCTTTTAAAGATAGGGCTTTATTTGATTCAGATATTCTGAAGACAGTGTGTCACCTTTAGGACTATAAGATTCCTGGGATGACTCAGTTGACTAAATCAGTACTTAGCTCTTAGCTCTGAGGAAAAAGGCTTCCTCAATGGAAGTGCTATGGCTCTACTCCTGGGTGGTGGTGGTGGTGGTGGGACTTTCTTCACTGCAAGTGTTACAAGTCTGCTCATGTGGGAAGGTTTCTCCACTGCAAGTGTTACAGTTCTGAAGGGAAAGGTATTTTGACAGCTGGGAGCTATGAAATACCACAAAGTCACACCACATAACAAACTTCACACAAGAGATTTATTGGGTTGGAAACAACCGAGGAGGGTGGTGGTTTTTGTTCAGGTGAGAAATACTGGAGAACTGAGAAGCAGACAGGATTTATGTAGTGTTTCTTGTGGGCAGAGCTTTCCAGGGTGAAGATTTCCAGAGTGCTGATTGGTGAGGTTTCAAGTTCTGAGCTTTGGTCTGTTTACTCTGTATGGCTGTGGGATAGGTCCTTCCATTAAGGCAGTTAGAATGTTCTGTGGATGGAACATGGCAGTCGGTGGTCCTCAGGGGAAAGGCCTAGCCTTGAGAGGCTTACAGTTTTTCAGAGTTGGCCACGAATTTCCTTAGGTGATCAGGAAGTAAAGGAGTTTAGAATATTTCATCTCAGAATAGTCTACAATGACATGGAATTATTTCAAATAGAAGGCAATTTAAGAATCAACAGTTGAGTGCCAACAAAACTGTGGCCAGAATATATTGTTTGAAAAATTTTATTTCAATACAAAAGAAAGCAGGAAAAAGAAGAAAAGTTCTCTGCCCTCCCCTTAGCTGCCTAAAACTTGGGGTAAAAATTCTCTCTGTGAATGTGATGTAACATTCAGTTCCCTTCCTACATCACACTGCTTCAATGGATCACATGTAGGCTATTACAGAGAACAACTGGTGAAAGTACAGAGAATAAGTAAGTGTGGAATATTTATATGACTCTTTCCACTAGAGACAGAGAGCCAGTGCTGAGATGAGTCTGTATAAATAATCTTTACTAATTAACCCTTCTCTTCTATTTGTGTCCGTCATATATTTCCGAGTCATGCTTTCACAATTTGTTGAAGCCCAATTCCTCTTTACCTTATCTTATCTCTTCTCCCCAACATATTTCCTTTTGTTAAACTGCTATATGAGCCTCTGCATCCAATTACTTTTTTGGTTTTGACTTATTTTCTATGAAGCCCCATGTAACTAAAAGTTAAAAATTAACAAAATTTGTATTCTGTTTTCTTCTATGAAGCCCTGTGTAATTAAAAGTTAAAAATTAACAAAATTTGTATTCTATTTTCTTGTTTACTTGTCTATTGTAGTTTAATTTGTAGTCTTCTGTAAAAAAATATGGCTAATAAGTTATATACTCAGTATTTATATTATTGTTAATTGGTTTGGTGGCTAATCCTTAACCATCCATTATAAATGAGCACACAGAGACCACATAGATTTTACCAAGCCTTGGCCTGAATTGTGCAATCCTAGCCCATCTAAGCTAGCTCTTAATTCTATTACCAAAATATGACCCCCTATATACATACGTCCCCTTGGATTGCCATTCTCCACGATATGCCAATGTCCCTGGCCATGTGGAATGAGGTTCCTTTTTCTAACCCATGGTGTTTGCCTCCTTCCTGCTGCTCCTGGCTGGAATGTTTCTTCTTCCTGCTGCTGGCTAGAATGTTTGAATTCTCTGTCTAAAGCACAGGCTTCCTGCTCTGTCCCAGGAATTACCACCTTTCTCTGTCTTTGCCCAATCTCAGGCCTTGGCATTTTATTTAACCAATCAGATTTCAATGTAAGTAACAGACAGCAAGAAGGACCAATTAATTAACATTTACAATGCTTAACACTACCCCAACAATTCCCTCCTTTTGTCTAAAAAAAAGGCTAAATTTTTTAACTCATATAGTAAAAACAATAAGAACAAATATGAAACAATCAAGAAAATCATACATAAAAGTTATACACATAATGTTTAGCCTATTTGTATCAGGCAATCTTGAAGAAGAAAAAAATCATCTTATCTATCTTGCTGTGTCTAAAGTTCTGAATCAAAATAATTTCTATCATATCCTATATTTATAAACTTAAAGATTTTATTTAGATTTGAAAATATCCTTTTAAATCCTAAATAACTCAAGTTCAATTGAAATTTTATAACTATTATGCCTTCAACCCCATCAAAGGCATAAGAAGGGATAAAGTTATTAGTTGAGTGAATACAAAGCACAGAAGAGCAGCTTCCAAAAAGAAATATGGCAGTTTGTTGCCTAGACAGTCCCAAATATCTCTCAATACTATTGGAGCATCATCTTCAGCCTTCGGGCTAAGCATTTTCACAGACTAAATTGTGCAGCAGGAAATAAGGATTTTCCCATTCTGTCTCTGCAGATTCAGGACATCAACTTACCTGCATTTAAGCTATGGTCCATCTTTGGACTGTATATAGTCTGTTGAGAGAGCAGGGGCATTTTTGCCCAATAGGAATTATCTCTTGATGGGAGATTTCTTTTTGAGGAATTATCTCCTGATGGGAGATTTCTTTTTGATGCTCATTGTCTTCTTCCAAGTCAAATGGGAGCTGTCAGGAACTGACTGTCTTAAGTCAAACAATTTTTAAAATAATAAAAACATCTTTAAATGCCATTTTCTGTATGCCTCTGAGGGTTTTGAAGATATCTACTATTTTATTAATAAATCTATCTATCATCTATCTATCTATCTTTGAACAAGCAAACTGTATATTTTTATCCATTTATTATCTATTTTACCTAGTATTTGACATGACCAGGATCTTGACTGGCCAGTCAATTTGTATTATCCAGACTCCTAAATAGATTGCAATAGCAACCCATAAAAGGATCGGAAGTAAACCTATACTTTTTTTTTTTTTTTGGTTTTTCGAGACAAGGTTTCTCTGTGTAGCCCTGGCTGTCCTGGATTCACTTTATAGACCAGGCTGGCCTCGAACTCACAAATATCCACCTGCCTCTGCCTCCCAAGTGCTGGGATTAAAGGCATGCGCCACCACCGCCCAGCAAACCTATACTTTTAAATGATTTGTACAGGCACAATACCTTATACAAAAGTTGAAATATACATATTATGTGTCAAAACATAAAATTCTATACTAATGAATCAAAATTAATCTTATTTTTGTGTCAATATACAAAATTCTATACTAATGTATCAAAAGGTAACCTTATTTAAGAATAACAATAATTTTAAGTTTCAGAGCAGATTCAATAATCTATCCTTATATCATATCATTTCTATATTATATACATATATTCCCCTTCTTTTTCTTTTCAAATCTTTCCCCCCTATATGAGAGAGAAGGATAGAGAAAAGAAAAAGAGATCTCCAAGTCTAACTTTCTACACCTTGTTTAACAAGACCATATAAAAATCTGTAACCATTCCACCTAAACATCCATCATTCACCCCACTTTTTGGGAATGGGACGTTGCTCTCTAAAAACTGCTTCCTGCTGAATTGGGACATAGAAAACCTGTTTGGGGGCCCAAATAAAATGAAAAAAAAAAACTGTTAATCAAGTTAATTGTAACATTTGTTGTCCAGTCTCTATGTGCTCAACAATTTGATGTCCTGAGCAGTTTGTAGTCTGAAGCTGGACTTTGGTAGGAAAGTTCAGAGCTTATTGAAGTCCTGTCTGGAACAGTCTTTGAGGCTGGGCCATCTCAGCAGGCTGTTTGAAGTTGTTCGGGAAGCAGATTTTTGAGGAAACAGCTATTGAGGCAGTCTATGAAGCTGGATCATTTGGGTTACTTGTCTTGTCTTCTTTGGACTCATGTCCCGTTGTTCTTAAAATATATAATTTCTCACAAGTAACATATAGTTCTGCAATTACCAAAATGCCTTGGATGTGCAGGATGCACAAATCAATGAAAGAATATTTTCTGTTCTTTGAACAGAAGAAAGACATTTGCAAGTCTCCATTCATGCCATATAAAAACATAGCATGTAATAGTATTACATATATATATACTACATATAATATGTTTTAAAATAAAAATACAGCATAAGACTGAATGGAGTTTAAATATTCTCCTATACAATTGCCATAAATTTATTAATTGATTAAAACAGGTTTATTCTGTGTTGTTCCGGCTTTTTGTAGATTAGGTTGGCCTCAAACTCAAAAGGAACCAATCTGTCTCTGTCTTTATCTCCCATGTTTTGGGAACAAAGTTATGCATTTATATATTTTTTCTTTCCTTTTCTCCTTTTTTTGAGATTTAATTTCTATATGGATATATCTATCCTTATTGAAACAGGGTTTCTCTTTGTAGCTTGGGCTGTCTTGATTTGCTCTGTAGAGCTCTGTAGATTAGATTGGCCTCGAACACACAAGGAAACTGTTTTAACCTTGTTTCCCAAATGTTGAGATCAAGGTATGAATTTAAATAATTGAATTACTCTTATTAAAAATAACATTACTTAAACCATTTTGTATTAGTTTGAGTTCCAATTGTCCCATGGAAACTCCATCCTAGAGTAGGTTGGTGTAGAATAGCATGATATGCTATTTTATGTTAGCTTTTCTTCATTGTAAGCCGTGTGAGTCATGCAGTTTGCATGTTCTTCCCTAGCCTAACTCTGGGTCCTTACAAGATTAACAGAAGATATCTCTTTCTCTCTCTCTTCTTTTTTTTGGAGACAGGATTTCTCTGTGTATCCTTGTCCTGGACTCACTTTGCACCAGGCTAACCTTGAACTCACAGAGATTAGCCTGCTTCTGCCTCCAAAGTTCTAGGATTAAAGGCGTGCACCTTCATGCCCAGAGATTAACAAATCTCCTTCAGGGCAAAATGTCTCTTGAAACCAGTTCTCCAGTGGGAGCCCCACAACTAAGGAGACTGGCTTGTCAGCCCTTTCTCTTCACATAAATTTAAGATTATGTGTATTTACCCATTAGATCAGTAAGGACATTATTAAACTTAACATCAACGAAAAAATGTGTCATTTTTGAATTCTAGTGTAGGGGTTAGATAAATTAGATTTAGAAAATATATAGGAGTTTCTGATACTGTCTCTTAATTTGGGGCCTGAAGAGCATTATCAGCATGAAGTCAGCAAAAACAGGAAAGACTTAATAGACTGAAAAACAAGGTTGAAGTCAGGAAAAACAGGAAAGACTCAATAGACTTGAAGAAACAAAGTATTTGACCTGACATTGTTTTCAGCTGCTAAGTGGGCGGAGCCCAAATTAAGCTGAAACAGAGTTCCTCCTATTTAAGGACAGTGCATGGAGCCCAGAAGAAGAAGAGACCCCTGATGCTAGAGAGCTTCAAGAGTCCTGCTGAAAAAAGGGCTGGCCATTGATGGCCCGCTCTCTCCCTGAAGCAGAAAGAAGCCGGTGAGCAAAGAAAGCCTGAGCAAGACACCAAAAGGCCAAGGACTGGACCCTGTGGCTCAGCTTTTGCCTGGAGGGATTTGATCTGTCCGGTCAGTGGCCTAGGGGAAACTGTGCCTGGCTTTAAGGACTGAGGCAGAGCAGCTGAGTTCCTGATTCAAAAGAAGTAAGTTGGACTGCAGACGGCTGGGGTCTCCCACAGAGAAGAAAGCGTGAAGCCTTATTTAAGGTGAGACTGCAATAACCTTAACTTACCCTGACGAACCTGCATCTGAGAGATCCAGAAAAAGGACTGCTAAGTGTGTTAAAGAATCTACAACAAAGACTGTGTTCCTGACGACTGAGGACCTGACCCAGAGACTGTATCATTCTAAAAGGTTATGAAAGTAGTTATAATTATCAATAGGTTTAGTGGATAGGTTAAAGGGGTTGTAGGAATTTATAGGATTAATAGTTAAGAAATTGTTGGTGTTTGTTATAAGTGAATTTAGTAATAAATAAATGAGTGTTGAATAGTAATTTAAAAGTTCAGTTTCATTCTAGACTGTCTTTAGTAAGCAGGTTTATCTCCTCAGCAGGTTTCCCACCCTGCCTTCATTGTTTAAACCAGGCTGGTCTAGAATCCAGAGATCTGCCTGTTTCTTCCTCTAGTGTGATGGGATTAAGGGATTAAGTATGTGTGCCAGTACCACCCCGCTCAAATATTTCACTTAAATCCCAGATTTTAGTAACTCTGTAATCTTGAGAGTAACTTTGAACTGTAGTGACAATTCGAAATTGGCCCAAAATCTTCAAAAATCTCTTATGTTTTAGCAATGCCAAACCAGAAAAATATCCTTTATGCCTCCCAATATAGGAAAATCAAAGACATCTAGACAAAAGTCAAAGCAAAGAAACAACATTCCAAGAGCCTTGGCATGTCTAACCATGCCATCCCATGCTGCAATTAAAGCTTGTTCATTATTCTTTAAAATCTAGTTCTGACTGTATTTCATTGGTGGACCCTTCCCAGAAAGCCCTTTGAAGTATCTCATAGCCAGGTAGCTCTTAGCTCCAGCTGCCATCAATGCTGCTTTATTTATCAAGAAAGGCCTCCCTCTTTCCTTCATTATCATTGTTGGCAATTTAGCATTCCATCTGTAAATTCTTTCCTTTAAGACTATACTAGTCTGAACTTTCTCAAAAAAGATACACAGAACCACAATTGTCAGAGTAAAAGTCATTTGCACGCTAAGAAAAACAAACTCAATTGGAATCCAAAAGTATTGAGGCATTATGAATTCCTCCATTTTTAATCTAGACAGTTAATTCCTCTCTCAAATTCTGTTTAGACGTCTTCCAGCTTTTTAGTATGTAAGGAGAACTAAGCTTTCCACCTTTGCTGCAAGGCAACTGCTTTTGTTAAGTTAGCTGCACCTTTG
>CAJQZJ010000241.1:808141-823788 GCA_907164525.1 Lophiomys imhausi | reverse complement strand
GAAGGGCAGAGTCATGTGGAACAGAGTTGGACCCAATTTATAGCCACGATAGAGCTCTGAATCCAGTTTCTATCAGTAAAACATGTCTGCCTGGTAGAGAGTGGAGTTAGAAATAATATTGTTGTGTGTCTTTGAATTAGCATAAGTGATTCTTTTGGAGCAGTATCATGGCAATGGCTACTTGGTAGCATTATTCCTGAAGAACATTTAAGTCTTGGGATAGAGAGATGGCTAAGTGGACAAAGTGCTTGCTGAGCAATTGTGATTATCTGGGTTCAGATCCTGAGAACCCACATAAAAATGATGTGTATTGGATGCATCTGTAACCTCAGAGTTAAAGGGGTGGAAACAGGAAGATATTGGAAGATCATTGGCATCCAGCTTAGCCAAAGTAGTGAAAATTAAATTCTTTGAAAGGTCTGTCACAAAAAATAAGGTGGAGAACAATAGAGGAAGACATCTGATGCCAATTGCTGGACCCAACACACTGCACAATTATTTGTACAAACAAACTCATACCACACACACACACACACACACACACACACACACACACACAACATGTAAGAATATTTAAGTTATCAGTGGACTTAAGTATCCCTGCAATAATCCAACAAATTGAAGTCTTACCAGATAGACTGCTATAGTTGAACTTCTTGACTTCATTGCTTCCAGGCCTCCAAAGCAACCATGAGAAAACTTTTGATCTTTTGGAAAAGGAATAATAACCATTTTTAAAACAACAGTGATTTTTTTTAAACTGACTTTTTAAATACTTTTTCAAATGACACATCTTTATTAGGGGCTTTACTTTTTCAGGGAGTGATCATCATCAGCTACACATGGGCAGCTCCCTTTTCAGAGGATTGATCAAATACACTTATGAGTTTTTCACAGTGTGCTGGACTCACTGCCCTTTAGACTTCAGGAGCATTTTGTTCCTCAAGAGCTCATCTTGATTACTTAAGAGTTGTGGTTTCTCCACTTTTTTCTTTGAAAGAAACTGTTTCTGAGTAGAGTAAAAAATAAAGTAGAAAATGTATCTTATTTCCTTTGATTCTTTAGAATGCATTTGAACAACAAATTCTTGTGTTGATAAAAGAAGAAAAGATATTTTATTAATCTATTTCAAATTCATGAGGAGTTGCAATACAAAATGTTCAATCTCCAAAGCAAAGGAAGAACTACATCTGTTCCGAGCAGAGCAATGAATGGTGCAGATACATAGGGCTTTAGTCTGCCAAGTCATTCTGCATAATTGATAATTTTCCAATGTATTATCTGGAGATGATCAATTTCACTGTTATATCAGCACTTTTGTAACAGTCTTCTAGATATTTAGACTCATTCAAGCAATTATATCTACCATATCAATTTTGAAAAACTACAGGGAAACCTACTATTTTACAAGCTTCCTTAAAAAACATAGTTTAATAGGAATTATTCCACATGGAAGGGAATATGCTATCTACCAGAAGCTATAGTCTATCAAACAAAAAGCCCAGTGCTGGGAAAAGGACATTCTCTTTCAAGTTGTTGGTTGGGGAAGTCCAAAAGACTTCTCAAACAATAATAAACTATTGTTATGCTCTTTGTTACCTTCCAGAACTTGAAGATAAGATGCTGCTGCTGAAGTTACCACACACATTGGCTAAAGGAGTTGGAGAAATCATGCTGGGACTGACTTAAAAGCCTCCTTGATAATGGCTGCCTCTCATAATGTCAGATGGTGGTGTGTTAGCTGCACTAATATCTTGGGGGTAATCAATAGCTGTCTGATTATACTCAGTTCCAACTCAATAGGAGGGAGCTCATGCCTGGTACTGTAAATCTAGCCAAGAACTCATGGCTAGAGAGATCAAAGACCCTAGAGGAAAATCTACTATTACCATTTTGCTAAATTGATATGGTATCCAGCTGTCTTCTAAATACTTACTCTTATACCCAGAAATGAGTGAAGATCTCTCTCCCATCAAGGAAGATTTTTTTTTGCAACATATAGAGGCTATTACTTAGAACCACAACTGGTCAAAATGCAGAAAATAAGTAACTGTGGAGTGGGCAGCCTCAAATGGGATATCTGTATTCTACACCCAAGATTGAGGACATTATGGAAAGGGTGGGGTGGGTGGGTAGAAGGGTTCTAAGAACAAGAGGCTTGGAAGAATTGCAAGGACTGCCAAAAAATAGTGTTTTCTGGACATGACAAGAATTTTGTGCACCTAAACTCTCAAATATATGATTGCTTGCATAAGATCTATAGGAGCACACCAATCAACATTCTAGCATGGATGGATGAAGGCTTCACAAGGCCTCACCCTACTTGAATTGCTGCAAGCAGTCAACAGCTGATGAGGGATAGTTAGTTTTCTTCAGGGGTAATTCCCTTGTTAGGTTGCCAAAGCCCAAGTTTTCAGTCCCACACCTGTGTATATGGAGGCACAGTAATATGTAAAATTACATTAAAGAACTAGGCAAAGAACCTGGTGTTGGTTCACACCTTTAATCCCAGCCGTCGGGAGACAGAGGCAGGCTGATTTCTGAGTTCAATGCTAGAATGGTCAAGCTCCAGAACAGCAAAGACCATACAGAGAAAAATTGGCTCAAAAATACCACCCCCCAAAAAAGACACTAGAAAAGGAACTGAATTTCTTTTTTAAAAATGTTTATTATTTCAGGTTACATCTCCATCACAATGCCCTCTTTCCACCCCTCCCAGTCCCGCCCTCCCCCTTCATCCTATCCTACTCCTCCAGAGTGAGGTGCCCCTACATATCAGTCCCTCAACCCAGTTCAGCAGTCATATGATGGCTAAGAGCTTCCTCATGTACTAGGGGCCTACATGGCATCACCACTAGGGCAAAGGGACCTTAATTTCTTAAACACAGTCTTGATTATTTGCTAAGATTTTCCAATGTATTATTTGTTTGTTTATTTATTTATTTATTTTTATTTCTTCAAGTTACATCTCAATCACAATCCCCTCCCTGCTCCCCCATCTGGTCCCATCCTCCCACTTCTTCCCCCTCCGAACCCCATCCTCTTCCCTTTTTTTTAAGTTTAAGGTATATCTTTTTCCCTCCCAACAGCTCCCCCTTTCAGTAGAACAAATGGCTCTTTCTCTTATAATAATAAATACAATACAAAACAACAGAAATAAATAGGCCACAATTATGAGAGTTATATGGCTTAGCATACATTCCCAATGTCCAGTTCATATGTATTTGGCACCCGACTTTAACATTCTACTATCTAACCATCTCCATGAGTTTAAAGTTCTATACCTAACTCAGTTTCCATCCTAACTTGCATCACCATCTTAACAACATTTTCTTAGATCCAGGACACCCTCTTAATTCCTAAACAACTCAGAATTTAACTGAGACTATAATTATCTAGTCTTCAGCCACATCCGAGACCTGAGAAGGATAAATATATCTGATTATACAGGAAGTGCAGGGCCAGCAGCTTCCAAAACTAAGAAATGACAGACAACTAGCAGCCTGGATAGTTCCCATTTTCTCTTCATACATTAGAGTATCAATCTTTAGCCTTTTGGCCCCGTTTCACTGACAGACATTAATTGTAAAGCAGGAATTATGAAGGACTTGCCTACCCTGTCTTGGCAGAGCTAGGCTGTCAACTTACCTGCTTCCAAGTTTTGTTCTTTTTGGACAGCATGCTGTCTACATTTGAAGCAAATGATTTTTTCTTGCCAAGTGACAGGCTTGCTGCTAATGCAACTATCTCCAATTGGACATTCTTTGATGTTCATCATCTACTTGGAGTGGAATAGGGGGTGCTGTCAGGAGCTGACATGTCTCAGTTTCAAAAAGAATCTTAAGTTAAGAAAACATCTTTGAATACCATATTCTACAGATCTCTTGAGGTTTTGGAAGACCACCCATCTATCTCTGTATATTTGGATAAGCAAATGTTGCTTGTCTCTTAGCAACTTGATTTCTGATTAATTTCGAAAAAAAAAACTGTGATAGACTACCCTAATACCTAATAAAATGACATGCTTGAAAGACTATTAGTTTGCATTTCTTAATTATCTTAAACAATTTATGACAGTTGCTAACAAAAGGCCAAAACTTCACATTTCATTTTTAAGAGTTACCTTGGTGCAACACCTTAAAACAAGTTAACCTTAATTTTGTATCAATATACAAAGATCAATAACAATGTAGCCAAATATAATCTTAATGTTGTATCAATATACAAAGATCAATACTGATGTAGCCAAATATAATCTTAATTTTGTATCAATATACAAAGATATAAGAGCATATTCAATAATCTGTCCCTTTTTCTTTATCATTCCTATATTATGTCTATATCCCATTTTTTCAAGTCTTTTGCCCCCTACGTAGGAGAGAGAAGGATACAGAAAAGAAAAAGAGAGAAATCCCTGGGTCTAACCTCCAAAACCGATTTAACAAGACCATTTAACAATTATAACCTCTCCCCCTAAATAACAACAAGTATCTATAACCCATAAAATGACCAAAGCAGGGGAAAAGTCACCCACCCTGCCTTCTGGGGATGGGGCATCCCTCTCTTAAAATTACTTCCTGCTGATTTGGGATATAGTAAACCTGTTTGGGGCCCAAATAAGAATGGAAAAATGGTTAAGCACGTTAATAGAAGCATTTGATGGTCAGTCGTTTTGACCATTAAGATTGTTCAGGCCCACAGGCTGTTCCAGCCAGAACTTCAGTAAAAGCCTGAAGTCCAATGTATTTTATTAACATAAATTTATATATAGAATAATGAATTTCAAAAGCCGGGCGGTGGTGACGCACGCCTTTAATCCCAGCACTTGGGAGGCAGAGGCAGGCGGATCTCTGTGAGTTCGAGGCCAGCCTGGTCTACAAAGTGAGTCCAGGACAGCCAGGGTTACACAGAGAAACCCTGTCTTGAAAAACCAAAAAAAAAAAGAATAATGAATTTCATTATGAGATTTTCATACATGTACATAATATTTTAATTGTATTCATCCTCCACTCTCTTATGCTCTCTTGTTCCCTTCCACTGATCAGACCACTTTCTATTTTTGTGTCCATTTTTTCATTTATTTTTGGGATTATAATATAATTACATTTCTCACCTCCTCTCAAGCTCTCGCATAAACTCCTCCTTGGTCTTTTTCAAATTCATGGTCTCTTTTTTCATTGATTGCTATTACATGGATATATGTATATGTATTTACAGCTATATTTCTAAATATAACCTGTTCAGTCTGTATAATGTTACTACTTGTACTGGCTAGTTTTGTGTCAAATTGACACAAACTAGATTCATCAGAGAGGAAGAAACCTCAATTGAGAAAATGCCTCCATAAGATCTGGCTGTAAGGCTTTTTCTTAATTAGTAATCAATGGGAAAGAGCTCAGCCCATTGTGGATGGTGCCTTCCCTGGGATGGTGGCACTGGTTCTATAAGAAAACAGGTTTAGGAAGCCATGAGGAGCAAGCCAGTAGGCAGCACCCCTCAATGGCCTCTGTATTAGATCCTGCCTCCAGGATCCTTCCCTGCTTGAGTTCCTGGTCTCACTGATTTGATGATGAACTGTTATATGGAACTGTGAGTGAAATAGACCCTTTACTCCCCACGTTGCTTTTGGTCATAGTGTTTCACCACAGCGATAGTAATGCAAACCAAGACAAGTTGATATGTGGGTAGTGGGGTATTGCTGTGACAGACCTGATCATGTTGTTTTGGGAGGGTTGTGGAAGGACTTTGGAACTTTGGGCTAGAAAATACATTGAGTGTTGAGAGCTCAGTGGGCTGTTCTGTAAGAGGTTGGAAGATAAGAATGTTGAGAGCAGTACACATGATGGAGGCCTGACTTATGAAGTTTCAGAGGGAATATTAAAGACTATTTGGGCCATTTTTTAAATTTTGAATTAAGATTCTATGCTTCTGATTTAGCTTAATCAAGCTAAAGAATCAGCTGCGCGTAACAAGGTACCCAAACTCCCAAAGTGAAACCTTTGTTCAGCTGGGATACTTGATGTTGGTCATCTGGAGCTGAGAAATTAGCAGTGATTAAGAAGAGACCACCACTGTCGAGGTGAAATCTTCTGGAAAGTGTTTCCTGAGAGTTAGCATGCAGAAATTGCATTCCAGACATGGCCTAGGTTTTACTTTGTGCTAGGAGCTGAACTTGGGTGTAAGAGTCATCGAGGTGGTACTGGTTTTAAGGCATGAAGGGGTCATGAAAAGCAACTGAGTCTTGGCACTGTGTGGCAGTTCTAGGGTCCCCAAGGGGAATCCAGGAGGGGATATTGGTGAAAGTGCAGCCAAGTTGCAGCAAAAGCCCCCAGGATTTTGCAGATGCCAATGCCATGGGATGACCGCCAAGAACAGCAGCAGCAGGTTAGTGGAGTCAGACGGAGGCTAGAAGACAAACTGTGGATGCTGCAGAGGGCAGACACAAAGTGACCCAAGCCTCTTGGAGGAGTCCAGAAGATCACGAGTGGATTCCAGAAAATTGGGCATTGAGTTATTTATACTGTTGGAGTTTTGTTCAGATTGTGACAGTGCCCTGGCTCTTCCCTCTTAAGGAAATTATTTAACTTAAAATTTTTTTTACAAGATCCCACAGCTTAAAGACTGAATGTTTATAAGAGATTTTGGATTTTAAAAGAGATTAGATATTTTAAAGCGACTGAACTTTTATGTGTTTGAATTTGTTAGGATTGTGGGACTTTTAAAGTTATATTTATGTGTTATATTGTGATATTAATATTAATGTTTCATCTTTGGGAGATATGAAAAAAGAAAGGTTATAGTTGAAAAGCAATGTGTTTGTGTGTCAAGTTAACAAGGAGTCAGTTGTACTGGCTAATTTTATGTCAACTTGACACAAGCTAGAGTCATCAGAGGAGGAACCTCAACTGAGAAAATGCCTCCATACAATTGGATTGTAGGCAAATGCCTCCATACAACTGGATTGTAGGCAAGTCTGTAGATCGTTTTCTCAATTAGTGATCAATGGGTGGTGCCATCCCTGAGATGGTGGTCCTGGGTTCTATAAGGAAGCAGACTGAGCAATCCTTGAGGAGTAAGTCAGTAAGTAGCACCCCTCCATGGCCTCTGCATCAACTCCTTCCTCCAGATTCCTGCCATCACTGCTAAGCAGTTTTTAAGTCAAATGAAAAAAAGCTATTAGTTACTGCCAAGGTATGTGTGCCACTATTATAACCGTAGGGTTATTATGCCATGATAATTGTTTCTGTGGATCAGAGGCATTGTACAGCTGGGTAGGACTGTTGGTTGCTCCTTTCTTTGGAACCTTGCATTGGGCCTTTTGGTACCATAAAATCTAGTCCTTAGGAAAGAGGAATTCAAGTCAGTTTCAGCTCAGGGGCTTCTCTTAGCCCTGTGTCTGAAGTACATGGTATCTTTAACAATAAGCAGTAGCAATAGTTCAATATATCTTGGGACAACCCTGACCAACATCTCAAAAGAAGGCTTCTCATGCCTTTTGTTAGGATTTTTGGTAGACTGTCTTTGGCTCTTGGAGGGATCATTGTCAGCTATATGAGAAAATTTCTTTTAGAGTACATATGTATATTTATTCATAGACTTATGTGTATTATGGTTTTAGGCAAATAGTTAATAGAATGATTCCTTATGAATTTTTCAGATACCCTGTTATTTTACCACCTTCTGTAGGGAGTTAGATTAATACAAATTATATCTAGGGGTTTCTGATACAGTCTCTTAATTCAGGGCATGAAGATCAACTTGGCTGTGACCAATTAGCTTATCAGCTTGTGGACTAAAAACAGGAAACAGGAAAGACTTAATGGACTGAAAAACAAGGTTGAAGCCAGGAAAAACAGGAAAGACTTAATGGACTAGAAACAAAGTATTTGGCCTGGCATTGTTTTCAGCTGCTGAGTGGGCAGAGCCCAAATGAAGCTGAAACAGGTGGAACAAAGAGAGATCCTATTTAAGGACAAGTGCATTGGAGCCAAGAGGCCCCCTGATACTAGAGAGCTCCGATGCTAGCGAGTCCTTCTCCTCTGATGGAGAAAGTGCTGGTGAACTGATGGCCAGATCTCCCTGAGGCAGAAAGCTGGTGATCAGAGAAAGCCTTAGCAAGACAGCAAAAGACCAAGGACTAAACCCTGTGGCTCAGCTTTTGCCTAGAGGGGTTTGAACTGTCCGAACAGTGGCCTTAAACGAAACTGTGGCCAGCTTTAAGGAGTAAGGCAGAGCGGCAGAGTTGCTGATACGAAGGAAATAAGTTGGCCTACAGATGGCTGAGGTCTCCCAGAGAGAAGAAAGCCTCAAGCCTTATTTAAGGTGAGACTGCCATAGCCAATTTACCCTGATGGATCTACATCTGAGATATTCCAGAAGAAAGACTGCTAAGTGCGTTAAAGGGTCTACCACAGAGAATGTTTTCCTGACGACTGAGGACCTGCTCCAGAGACTGTATCCTTCTGAAAGGTTAGGAAAATAGTTGTAATAGTTATCAATAGGTTTAGTGGTTAGGTTAAAGGGGTTGTAGGAATTTGTAGGATTAGTAGTTAAGTGCTTATATTATTACAAGTGAATATAGTTATAAATAAATACTTAATAATTTAAAAAGTTTGGTTATAACCTTCCCTCCTCCTTGTGTGTTCATCTCTATCTCCCTCCCTAACTAGAGCCCCCTTTCCCATTTCCATTACAGAATTACTTGTACATTGCTAGTTCTCTTTCTATCATCCCTCATCCCTATTCCAGCAATGATCCATTTTCTTTCCTCATTTCTGCAGTTAGTCTAATGTATGTACTCACATTCTAAGGTTTGGAGCTAGGAGCCTACAATGAGAGAGAATACACCATGTTTGTCATTAAAAATTGCATTGAAGAACCAGGTAAAGGACATTAATTTCTCAGACTACATCTTGATTATTGGCTTAGATTTAAAAAAATTATTTTATATGTGGGGTATTTTTGCCTGTATGTCTGTTTACTATATGCATCCAAGTACTTGCAGAGGCCAAAAGAGCATTGAATCCCCTGGAATTAGAGATACACATAGTTGTGAGTTGCCATGTTAGTGTTGGGAGTTAAACTTGGATTCTCGGGAAGAGCAGCTAGTGCTCTTGATTGTTGAGCCATGGCTCCAGCTTCTAGTTATTAGATTTTTATGACCTTATATTAGAAAACTGTATGTGTGTGCATACATACATACATGGCATAAAGACAGAAACATCTATGAAAATGTCAGCAATGACCAATGACTGTATTTGTGTTTTTAAATTATGTTTGCTTTTTAAAAAACTTTTTATTTATTGCTTCAGGTTACATCTCCATCATAGTGTCCTCTTTCCACCCCTCCCAGTCCCGTCCTGCCACCATCTACCCCCTAACCCTTCCATCCCACTCCTCTGGAGGGGAATGTCCCTACATATTAGTCCCCCGCCCCAGATCAGCAGTCATATGAGGGCCAAGAGCCTCCTCATACACTGGGGGCCTACAAGGCAGCACCACTAGGGCAAAGTGTCTCATTGACAGGAAAAAAAAAAGAAAAAGTCTATGTCCATGTTCTCTTTGGTGTGTTGGTTGTAGTATAGATAGCATGTGCTATATAGCTAAAATCCAACTATAAGTGAATAGATGTCATGTGCATCCTTCTGAGTCTGGGTTAGCTCACTCAGGATGAGCTTCTCTAGTTCCATCCACTTGGCTGCAAATTGCATGATTTCTTTGTTTCTGATAGCTGAGTAGTATTCCATTGTGTAGAAGTATCACATTTTTTAAATCCATTCTTCGGTTGAGGGACATCTGGATTGTTTCTAGTTTCTGGCTATTACAAATGAGGCTGCTATAGAACAGCTATGAACTAAACACTTTGGAGGCAGTTGCTGAGTCTTAAAGAACTGAAGATCTTTGAGTCAATGTCTTATCCTTACATTACTCTTTTGCCTCATAAGTATATGGTTGATAAGTGTCTTACTTTCTTTTCCTATTGTGTTGATAAAATATCCCCACAAAAGCCACTCAATTGAGAATTTATTTCACCTCACAATTAAAGATTATATATAGTCCCTGTGAATTCATATGTGCATCATTCCTGTGCATGTCTGTTTTTTTCTTTGTTTGTTTGTTTTATTTTATTTTGTTTTCTATTTGCCTGTTTGTTTTCTAATGAGAGAGATAGAGATAGATAGATAGAGATAGATAGATAGATAGATAGATAGATAGATAGATAGATAGATAGATAGAGAGAGAAGGCATAAAGTTGGGTGGTTGCAGATGTATGGAGGATCTAAGAAGATGAGGGAACAAAACAGTGCTCAGAATATATTGTATAAAATAAATTTATTTTGACTAAAAATGAAAAAAGAATATAGTCTATCATGGTTGGGAAATCAAGGCCCACCCACAATCAGGAAACAAAGAGGAATGAATGCATGCTTCTCTCTGTCACTCCACTTGCATAGACCAGGAACCCAGCTAGGGAATGATGCTACTCACATTTGGTGAGTCCTCAGCACAATTAGAATAAAGCCCCACAAGCATGTCTAGAGGCTAACCTAACCTAGCTAGTACCTCACAGGTATTTGTGTGGGTGAAGCTTGTCTCCTAGGTGATTGATTCTAGAGCCTGTCAAGTTTAATTAACACTAAATATCATAGTAGATTTGTGAGCTGGACTATAGCATATATCATAAAAGAAGGCTATTTTTCTTCTATTGTATGTAATAACGAAGGGCAAGAGTTACATCTTGGAGGCCAAAGAGGTAGAGAATGTGAAAGAAAGATGAGATCTGTATGACTAAAAAGTATTGCTTATATTTATTTGTTCAACCAGCACTTACAGTCTCATTACAAGCTAGGTAGTGTGATTGATGCTTGAGTGGTTATTAAGGACATGAAGGACATACTTAGCAGTTTGAATCAAAGCACAGGCATGTGACTAAATGAATTCTCTAGTTCCCTGGTTTATATCTCGTGACACTCATTTCTCTGATGATATTTTTTCAAAAAAGTTATTTTACTGAAAATAGATTTTTTCTGTACAATATATTCTAATTATGGTTTCCCCCTCCTCCCCTGATTCCTAGTTCCTCCTCATCTCCCCTCTCATTCAGATCCACCCCCTTTCTGTCTCTCATTAGAAAACAAACAGGCATCTAAGAGAAAATAATAAAACAAAAACGAACTAATCTGAATAGGGAAAACAAACAAGCAAATGGAAAAGAGCCAAAGGAAGAGCATAAGAAATATGTGTAGACATACATGTTTGCGTAGGCAGGAATCCCACAAAAACAACACTGGAAGCCATGATATATATGCAAAAGACCTGAAAGATTAAAAAAAAGCCCTGACATAAACAACATTATAAGTCAAAGAACTTCCAAAGGCACTGTTGAGTTCATTTTCTGAGGCAGTAGAGGGTGGGAGGGTGGGTCTCGGAGGGGAAGAGAGAGGGGCTGCAATCAAGTTGTAACTTGAATTAACAAATAAATGTTAAAGGAATAGTTTGTTTTCCCAGGGAGACTCCCTTGGAAGAAACTGATTTCTTTCATTTTCAGGTGATTATCAACTGAAGATAGCTTTTGGGCTGTGGATGGAGGCATATACCAATTTTTCCTTTAATCTCTAGGACCCCATTTGCCACAGACCCATGTAGGTGCATGATGCCACCCACAGTCTCTATGAATTCATATGTACATTGGTCCTGCTGTGTTCAAAAGGCATTGTCTCTTTGTTTCCATACCCTCTTGCACTTACATTCTTTTTTAAAGAAAAGGCTTATTTATTTGTTTATTTTTTATGTTTTGCCTGCGTATATGTCTGTGTCCCATCTACATGCACTGCCCAGAGAGGCCATCAGATCCTCTGGAACTGGAATTACAGATGGTTGTGAGCCATGATGTGGATGTTGGGAAACAAACTGGATTGTCTGGAAGACCAGCCAGGGCTCTTAACTATGGAGTCATCATCTTTCCAGTCCTATCTTACACTTAGCCACCTCTTCCACAGAGCTCCCTGAACCCTAAGGGAAGTGATTTGAGAGAGATATCCAGTTTAGGCCCAAGTGTTTGAAGGTCTCTCACTCCCTGCATATTGTCTGGCTGTGGGTCTCTGTATTTGTTCCCATCTGCTGCAGGAGGAAGCTTCTCTGATGATGACCGTATGAGACACTGATATATGAGTACAGCAGAATGCCATCAGAAGTCATTTTATGCTACATTTCTTTAGTAGAACCAGTAATATTTGGTTTGCACCTACATTCTTGGACTGTCAGGTCTCAGGTTCTTGGCCAACCAAGCAGCATTGGGTATAGTTCCATCCTGTATAGTGGGCCTTAAGTCAAACCAGATGATAATGGTTGGTTACTCCCACAAGCTTTGTGCAATCACTGCACTACTGTATATTGCAGGCAGGAAGATATCATTGTTGGTTGAAGGGTTTATAAATAGGTTGGTGTTTACCTTTCTTCTTTGGTAGTGTGCAGAATGCCTTCCAGTACCATGAACACTAGTCCATAGGTATCAAGGCTCTAGATAGGCACCGGCAATACTTCTCTATGTTCAATGAGTTGCATAGGTGTTATCTTCAGCAACAGGTCCTTGGGGACAATTTCTGAAAAGCCACTTATAGCTTTGGCAACAACCTGGATTGTTTGGTGGTTCCCATGGGACCCCTTTGATAAAAAAGTCAATTAGCTGTAACCCATTTCCAGTTCCGAAAGCTTCATTTGGTTATGAGAGATGTCTAGTTAGTGTTCTGTCTCTCTTGTTATTTGGAGATTACATTTAGAATGCCTTCATATATGTATATATTTTAGAAAGTTTCTACTGTATTAGGTTTCTATACTACTCTTCAAATACCCCTTGATTTTATCTGTCCTTACCCTTATTCCCTCCATGATTCCCATTCCCTTCTTCCCTCCCTTCCCTGTTTGATTCCCCTGATCCAGTCTCCCCTCCTTGTCCATCCATAACTATCTATTCTGTTTTCCCTTCCTAGGGAGATCTATCCCTCTCCCCAATCAATTACTCTATACCTACTATCTTTGGGTCTACAGATTGTAGCTTGACTTAACAGACTACACACATATAGGCAAATATATACCATATTTATCTTTCTGGGTCTGAGATACCTCACTCAGGATGAATTTTTCTAGTTCCATCCATTTAGCTGCACTTTTCATAATTTCAGTTTTTAATGGTTGAGTAATGCTTCATTGTGTAAATGCACCACATTTTCTTTATCCATTCTTCAGTTGAGGGACATCTAGGTTATTTCCAGTTTCTGGATGTTTTGAATAGAACAGCAATGAATATGATTGAGGAAGTGTCTACATAGTAGGATGAAGTGTTCTTTGGGTATATGCCTGTGTGTTATAGGTGGATTTTGAGGCAGATCAATTCTCATCTTCCTGAGGAACTACTACACTGTTTTCCACAATGGCTGTACAAGTTTGCAGCAGCAATGGAGTGCTTCCCCTACTCCACTTCCTTACCAGGATGAGATGTCACTTGTCTTATTAACCTTTGCCATTCTGGTGGCTGTAAGATGAAATCTCAGTTTTGATTTGCATTTCCATGACTACTAATGATGTTGAATACCTCAGCCATTTGAGTTTCCTCCTTTGAGAATTCTTTGCTTAGATCTGTACCCATTTTTAATTGTGTTATTTGCTTGTTATCTAGGGTTTTTTTGTATCTTTATATATTTTGGATATTAGCCCTCTCTAGGATGTGAACTTGGTAAAAATCTTTTCCCATTCTGTAGGCTGCTGCTTTGTCTGAATGACAGTGTCCTAAGCCATGCAGAAGCTTTCCAGTTCCATGAGGTCTCATTTATTAATTATTGATCTCAGTGCCTGTGCTTACAGTGTTCTGTTCAGAAAGCCTTTTCCTGTGTGAATGAGTTAAGGCTATTCCCCCATTTTTTTCTTCTGTCAAATTCACTATATCTGATCTTATGTTGAGGTCTTTTATATGTTTGGAGCTGAGTTTTGTGTAGGGTAACAAGTATGTGTTTATTTGTATTTCTCTACATACATCTGTTCAGTTTGACCAGCACCATTTGTTGAAGATGCTGTCTTTTTCTCAGTGTGTATTTCTGACATCTCTATCAAAAATTAGGTGACAATGGGTGTATGATCTTATGCTAGGTTCCTGTCTGCAAGTATAACAGAATATCATTAATAGTGTAAGGAAGCTCAAATGACGACAGCACATGCTAGAGAGGGTGTGGAGAAAGGGGAACCCTACTCCATTGCTGGTGGGAATGCAGACTTGTGCAACCACTATGGAGGTCAGTCTGGAAATATCTTAGAAAACTTGAAATAGATCTGCCTTGGGACCCAGCCATACCACTTCTGGGTATACATCCAAATGATTCCTCACCAAATCACAAGGAAGTTTCCTCATCTATGTTCATAGCAGCCTTATTTGTAATAGCTAGAAACTAGAAACAACACAGATGTCCCTCAACCGAAGAATGGAATAAAAAACTGTGGTACATCTACACAATGGAATACTACTCAGCTATCAGAAACAATGAAATTATGCAATTTGCAGCCAAATGGATGGAACATAATGTATTCTTTAATTTTTTTCTATGAGATCATCTTTCTGTTTACTTTAACTGCTATCTTAAATGACTATGAATTCCATCATCACTACTCAAACTTTAAAGCTCATCCATTTGAACCCTTAATTCTTCTACATGGGTCTAGAAAGCAGTTTCTACCTATTTTCCTTCTAATCCAAAACTTTCTAATTACATATTCCTATTTTGAGTTCCGGTACAAGTTTCCTGTATCTTACAAATCTCTCCATCCACTTCAGCCTGCCTTGTCCTCCTTCCTAAATCCTCACAGTACTAATTTATTAAAAAAACATTATAGATTTAGTCAACATTGCAAGTATTTTATTTTCCCTGGAAAGCTTATTATATAAATTATGTTATTGGAAGAGTGCAATATAAATTTAAAAGTGTGTATAGTCAGTGCTTCTCAAAGCATTGGGAGGCATAACATGTTCATTTGTTCACCTTTAAGGTGTCAATAAAGACTAAACCAGATGTATACTAAATAATAATGTTCATAGTTGACAGCCTTTGTCATGAGTGATTTAATATAAGTAGTAATCCTCAATGCATGCACTTTTTCAATTGTTATTTCCATTTTCCATTTGAGGAAACAGACACAAAAGCCTTGAATTACTTATCCATCATTGCCCAACTGTTAAAGGGCAGGCCTATAATTTGATTTTGGTTACTTTTGCTTCAGGATCTACAAGTCTATCCATTGAATTATGCCTCTCTATCTTGAATCTATATGATGAATTGTTAATTACAAAAACTGTATTCATTAATTTTAATATTAAATAGACTTAAATAATGCATGTGGATTTTAAAAGCAAGAAGCATCCCCAGGGCAGGTGAGGGTTAGATAAATACATTAGATAGTGATGGTGTATTAGTTTTCTGTACTCATCCTTGTATATTACTTTGAGTAATGATATCTAATAGAGGTTTAATACATAGCAAATCTGTACTTAAGCCATTTTAGTAGCCACATTAAAATAAGGCTAAATATATAACACAACTTCTTTCTATGCTAGCTATTGAATATGTGGTCTTGCGTGTGCTGGAAAAGTGCTCTTCCACTGA
>CAJQZJ010000241.1:720433-743141 GCA_907164525.1 Lophiomys imhausi | reverse complement strand
AAAAAGGTGGAGTCTTCATGCTTCTATCTTTGAAAGACAAGGAAAGAGTGAGGACCTTATCTTAGATGACTAGAATGAAACATTGATTAAGTCAATGCCGTACAATTACTTAAGGGATCATTCAAGACTTTTTGGCTCAGTTACAATTAATTACTTCCAATTGAAATGTTCAGACTCCTAATGAGCATGACCTTTACTGCAGTTTTTAGTAAAGAGAAAGATATCATGAGATATTGACTGTTAGAACTCAGAACACCATGTAGTTTATAAGATTCTAGCTTGTATACAGTGTAAAACTTTTTGATCTTTATTATTTCTCACATTTTAAAAATGAGTATTTTTATTTTATCTCTAGAAAATTATGTACCTTTCCTTTTATCTGTTGGATATATAAAAATTCTTTTCAAATATTTCTAAATCAAACCATGATTACTTTAGTGAAATTTTTTTTTAAAGATTTATTTTATTTATTTTATGCATATGTGTGTTCTATCTGCATGTACACCTGCATTCCAGAAGAGGGCACCAGATCACATTGTGGATTGTTGTGAGCCACCATGTGGTTGCTGGGAATTGAACTCAGGACCTTTGGAAGAGCACTAGGCAGTGCTCTTAACCGCTGAGCCATCTCTCCAGCCCCCTTTAGTGAAATTTTTGAATATGCTCTACACACATATGTTCTTTTTACTGTCTCACTAATCATTGCCCTAAAATTTAACTCACTGAGGTATGAATGCAGTTTCTTAAGGAAGTTGGACTCTTTAAAGCAAACATTTTGTTGATGGCTCACCTACTTGTCTATGAGAGTCTGGGAACAAACTCCCATTTCATTCTGAAACTACTATAATGTCAACATTAGATTGTCAAATATTCTACAGGTTTTAGGATGAAGAGATGGCTCATTGGATAAAGTACCTCCCATATAAACATGAGGACCTGCGTTTGAATTTACAGAATTCATGTAAAGCTGAGTGTAGTTGAGTATGCCTGTAATCTTTGTACTGATCTGGTAAGATGGAAGGTATAGACAGGTGAATCCCCTGAAGCTCATGGGGCAGCTAGCCTAGCATGCACAGTATAGAATAAGAGACCTTGTCGCAGATGAGGTGAAAGAAGAGGACAAACACCCAAGGTTGGCTTCTGACCTCCATATACACAATGTGACATGCATGTACTTTCACTCTCATATATGAACATGCACACACACACACACACACACACACACACACACACACAAACACACACGCACCCTCCCACACCCACACCCATGAACATCATATACTCACATAAAGGTTAAAATAATTTACAGGTTTCAAAAGTTACTAACTTAGCTGATTCTCAACAACACCATTGTGAGATAGATAGTGAAGGCATTCTATATGCTTTTTACACAAGGAAATTGACAAATTTGTGGGTTGTAATGTTTTCAATGCTTGCAGAAAATTTTCCCTATTTCTTTACTTACCAGCCTAGATTGATAATTCCTTCTCAAAAGTTATACTCACAGTGGTTGTAATGAAATAAAAATCATTTATTTCATTTGTTTAATGTTTTATTATGGCCCTCTTGATGATGTCAGGATCATGGACAAGTTATAACATTATCATTTGAATAAGATGTAGAAGAACAATATTTTCAAGAATATTGTAACACTATTTTTCAGGTTCAAGGTTCCTATGAAGTTCTTCTGGTAAACATTGATCTCTTATGCACTTGATGTATGAATTCTTTATTGTTCTGCACGTTGCAATTTTGATAATAGCAATCTAAAAAAGGCTTGGGATTTTATATGGAGTATTGACTTCATCAAGATAGTTCAATGTAGTATCTTAAAATGTGTTCAAATTATAAAATTTACTGAAGAAGAATCATTCAAAATTCAGAATGAATCATTGGTAAAGGTGATTTATAAGGTAGAAAATTCCTAACATAAGCAAATATACACTGAGCAAAAGTGAAACACAGCCAAGGACACAATTTGATTAAATTTAGTTTTATTATTTTTTTCTTTTTTTTGAGAAGGTCTCAATATGTAACCCTAGATAGTCTACAACTCACTGTGTAGATTAGGCTGGCCTCAATCTTGAAGAGAATCATGTTTCTGCCTCCCAAGTGCCCAGATTGCAGACATGAACCACCATGATCCACAATTAGTTTCTGTGAGCCAGGATCACAAGTAGCCCAGACTGGCCTTGAATTTGTTATATTGCTGAGGGTGACCTTGAACTCCTAATCCTCTTGCCTCTGTCTCCTGAGTGCTGGAATTATAAAAAATGTGCTTCTGTGCCTGGCCAACTGCAGTCATTTTGATAATTAATTTGTAGTACTTACTATTTATATAATGCTGCAGGGATATAAAGAAGCTTAGCTGTAACAAAATGACATTTACAGTCTAGACATTATGTACTTACATACAAACCATTAAAAAGTCACCCTCAACTAATATATATTGCTTACTAACAAACTATGGACTAGCTTGGGAAAATTATTTTAGTCAGTGACAAGGAGCCATGGGATTCTTTTTCTTAGAAATACATATTATCTTATTGTGATAAAAATACAGAAGGAAAGTTACAGTTTTAAATCTATGTGTGTGGTATGTCTATGTGTGTGTATGGTGTGTCTCTGTGTGGTATATCTATGTGTGTATCTGTGTGTGTGTGTGTGTGGTGTGTCTGTGTGTGGTATGTTTGTGTGTATGTGGTGTACCTGTATGTGTGTGGTATGTCTGTGTGTATGTGGTGTGTCTGTATGTGTGTTATGTGTCTGTGTGTGGTATGTCTGTGTATGTGTGGTGTGTCTGTGTGTGGTAGGTCTGTGTGTATGTGGTGTGTCTATATGTGTGTGTGTGGTATGTCTGTGTATTTATCTGTGTGTGTATGTGTGTGGTGTGTCTGTGTGTGTTATGTTTGTGTGTGTGTGGTGTGTCTGAGTGTGTATCTGTGTGTGAGGGTGTGTGGCATGTCTGTGCATGGTATGTCTATATGTGTATTTGTGTTTGTATATGTGTGCATTTTTTTGTGTGTATAGGGGTACAAGCTCCCACGTATGCATGTGATGAGGCCAGAGATTGATGTTGGCTGTCTTCTTCAACAACTTTCCACCTCATTTTTTTGAGACAGAATCTCTCACTAAACCTACAATTTGTTGTTTTGGTTAGACTGGCTTGTCAGCCAGTTCCATGGATCTGTCTCTGCCTGTATCCTCCCTCCTTTAGACATGCAATGTTCATCATTTTTGGAGAAGCTTGTGGAGATTCAAATTAATATTCTTGTGTTTGTGCAGCAAGCACTATACCCATAAAGCCATCTTCCAAGCCTCCATTTAAACCATTTTAATTGTAAAACTCAGTATATATGTACAGTGTTGCATAGCCATTACCATTATTTCTACAACTATGAATACTCTCCAACAGACACATTAACCCTTGATGTTTCCCTCCATACAGCCCATGGTAACCTCTGAATTTGCCTGTTCTAAGTACTTCATATAAGTTTTAGCCCCATTTCATTTATCATAATATTTTATTAATAATAGAATAAAACGAAAGCAATCACATGGTATTTAGACAAAACAAAGAAAAAGAACCCAAAAAAAGGCACAAGAATCAGAGATTCACTCATTTTCACACTCAGGAATCTCATAAAAAAATACTTAACTAGAAGCCATAATATATATGCAAAGAAAGAACCTAGTACAGACCCATTCAGGCCCTGTGCATGCTGCCTCTGTCTCTGTGAGCCCATAAGAGCTTTGATCATATTGATTTAGAGGGCCTTGTTTTCCTGTTGTTCTCCACAGTCTTTCTTCCTCCTCTTCTGCAGGGTTCCCCGAACTCTGAAGAAAGGGATTTGATGAAGTTATCCCACTTATTTCAATGTTTCCCATTTCTGCAGAATGTCTGGCTGTGGGTCACTGTATTTGTTTCCATCTGCTGCGGGAGATTATCTGATGATGGCTGAATAAGACACTGATTTATGAGTATAGCAGAATATAATTAGGAGACATCTTATTATTCTGTTTTCTTTACAAGTAGTATTTGATTTTACTCTGGGTTTTTGGACTATCTAGCCTCAGGCTCTTTGTCACTTAAGAAGCGTCAGGTATGAGTTTCATCTCATAGATGGGCCTTAAGTCAAAGCAGATATTGGTTGGCTACTCTCACATACTTGGTGCCACCATTGCACTAGCATATCTTGTGGGCAGCACACTAGTGTAGATCAAAGGGTTTGTGGTGGTTGGTGTTTCTAGTTCCCTTTTGGTAGCCTGCAGAGCACATTACTGTACCAAATGTGCTAGAATGTAAGGGTGAAGGCTCTATGCAGGTACCAGCTTGACTTATCCATGTTCAATGAGTTGTGTGTGTGTTTTCTTCAGCATTGGGGTCTTGTCTTCAGTTTGTGGAGAGCAACCTCAAGTCTTGGTAACAGTCTGGGTTGTTTGGGAATTCCCATGGAATTCCCCTTTAGCCAACAACTCAATCAGATGCAACCAAATCCTGGTACTGGATGTTTCATTTGGTCACAAGAGATGGGCAGTTGGGGCTGTATCTTCCAGTTTTTGACATTTTATTTAGATTGCTTTTGTATATGTATATATCTTAGGAAGCTTCTCTTATATTAGAGTTTTGTACAACCCATCAAATACTCTTAATTTTAGCTTTTTCTTCCTATATTCCCTCTCACAGTCCCCTCTCCTCTTTACTTGATCATCTTGCTCCATGATGCTAATCCCTCCATACTATAATTCTATTCTATTTACCTTTCCTAATGTAAATTTCCTGTGTCCCCAGTCCCTTACTCTATGGCTAACTTCTGTGGTTCCATGGGTTGTAGTTTGGTTATCATTGACTTAACAGCTAATATCCACATATAAATAAATACATACCATATTTGTCTTTCTGGATCTGAAATACTTCACTCAGGATGAATTTTTCTAGTTCCACCCATTTAGCTGCAAATTTCATAATTTCATTTTTAAATGGCTGAGTAATACTCTGTTGTGTAAATGTTCCATATTTTCTTTTTCTATTCATTCAGTGACAGAAATCTGAGCTGCTTCCAGTTTCCAGCTATTATGAATAGAGCAGGAATGAACATGGTTATGCAAGTGTCTTCGTATGCCTTGGAATGGTATAGCTGGATCTTGTGGTAGATCCATTCCCATCTTCCTGAAGAACCATCCTACTGTTTTCCATAGTGGCAGTACAAGTTTTCACTCTTACCAGCAATGGATGAGTCCTTTTACTCCACATTCACTCCAGTATGAGCTGCCATTTGTTTTATTGATCTTAGACATTCTGAAGGTTGTAAGAGGAAACTCAAAGTAGTTTTGAATTGCATTTACCTGATGGCTGAAATTTGTTGAAATTTTCTATGTTTCTTAGCCATTTGAGTTTCCCCTATTGAAAATTCTGTTTAGATACATACTCCCATTTTAATTTTTTTATTTGGGGTTTTTTGATAACTAGTTTTTGAATTCTTTATATATTTTGGATATTAACTTTCTATAGGATGTCTACTTGGTAAAAATCTTTTCCCATTCTATAGGCTGCTGCTTTGTCCACATGATAGTGTCCTTTGCATTACAGAAGCTTTTAGGATTCATGAGGTCACATTTATTAATTGTTGATTTCAGTGCCTGTGCTAGTGGTGTTCTGTTCAGAGAGTCTTTTCCTGAGACAATGAGTTCAAGGCTGCTCCATATTTTCTCTTCTATCAGATTCAGTATATCTGGTCTTATGTAGAATTCTTTGATCCATTTGGAGCTGAGTTCTGAGAACAGTGATAAGTATGGATCCATTTGGATTCTTGTATATACAGCCATTCATCTTTTTGCGTGTTCCCATATGAAGCAGAGAATTGTCCTTTCAAGATCCATGAAGAGTTGTGTTGGAATTTTGATGGGAATTGCACTGATTCTGTAGACTGCTTTGTGTAGGATGTCCATTTTTACCATGTTAATCCTACTGATCCATGAGCATGGGAGATCTTTCCATCTTCTTATAACTTCTTCAATGTCTTAAAGGTTTTATCATCCCAGTTTTTCACTTGCTTGGTTAGAGTTA
The DNA here is from genome assembly GCA_907164525.1 of Lophiomys imhausi. Classification (NCBI taxonomy): domain Eukaryota; kingdom Metazoa; phylum Chordata; class Mammalia; order Rodentia; family Muridae; genus Lophiomys; species Lophiomys imhausi. The sequence continues at coordinate 737,074 of CAJQZJ010000241.1, read as the reverse complement.
CCTTAACATATTTTCTATTATTTGAGGCTTATGTGACAGGTGCTGCTTCCATGATTTCTTTCTCAGATCATTTGTCATTTTTTTATAGGAGGACTACTAATGTTTGAGAGTTAATCTATTTTGCTGAAAGTATTTGTTACCTATATGAATTTCCTGGTAGAATTTTTAAGGTCACTTAATGCATACTCTCACATCATCTACAACTAAAGATCCTTTGACTTCTTTTCCAGTTTGTATCCCTATTGATCTACTTCGGTTTTCTTATTGCTCTAGTTAAAACATCAAGTACTATATTGAATAGGTATGGAGAGAGTTTACAACCTTGTTTTGTTCCTGTGTTTAGTGGAATTGCTCTAAGTTTCTCTCCATTTAAGTTGATGTTAGCTCTAGGGTTTCTGTAAACTGTGATTATTATGCTTAGGTATGTCCCTTGTATCCCTAATCTCTCCAGGACTTCTAACATGAAGGGGTGTTGGAATTTGTCAAAAACCTTTTCTGCATCCAATGAGATGATTATATGTCTTTTGTCTTTTAGTTTGTTTGTATGATGAATTACATTTATTGATTTACATATGTTAAACCACCCTTACATCTCTGGGATGAAACATGTTTGATCATGGTTGATGGTGTTTTTGATATGTTCTAGGATTCAGTTTACAAATTTTTATTGAGTACTTTTGCATCTATGTTCATAAGGGAAATTGGTCTCTAATTTTCTTTCTTTGTTGGGTCTTTATGTGGTTCAGGTATCAGGATAATAATGGCCTTATGAAAGAATTACTAATGTTTTATTTTTGTTTCTATTTTGTGTAATCATTTCTGAAGTATTGACTTTAACTGTTTTTGAAAGTTTGGTAGAATTTTTTGCTAATACTATCATACCTTGGGCTTTATGGTGGGGCACTTTTGATTACTGCTTCTATTTTACTGGAGGTGATAGATCTCTTTAAATTTCTTACCTCATCTTAATTCACTTTTGTATAGTGGCATGCATTGAGAAAATCTATTTCTTTTAGACTTTCCAAGTTGGCAGAGTGTAAGTTGTTAAAGTGTGTTCTTAGGATTCTCTAGATTTCTTTGGTTTATGGTGTTATGTCTCCCCTTTTCATTTTTTAATTTGGTTAATTTGGATATTCTCTCTGTCTTTTAGTTAATTTGGATGGCGGTTTGTGAATCTTCCTGATATTCTCAATGAATCAATTCTTTGTTTAATTGATTCTTTGTATTTTATCTATTTTATTTATTTCAGCTCAGAAGTTTGATTATTTCTTGGTGTGTATTCCTTTAGGGTGTGATTTCTTCTTTTTGTTCTGGAGCTTTCAGATGTGCTATTAAGTTTCTAGTACTTTTTCTCTCCAGTTTTTTAAATTTATTTTTTATTTTTTTTCCTCTCCAGTTTTTTATGAAATCGCTTCGTGCTGTGAACTTGCCTCTTAGAACCACCTTCGTAATTTCCCATGCTATGGACATGTTGCTTGTTCATTTTCATTCAATTCTAGAAAGTAGAAAGTCTTTAATATCTTTCTTGACCTATTTTTCATGCAATAGTGAGTTGTTCAGTTTCCATGAGTTTGTAAGCTTTCAGTTGTTATTGATATCCAACCTTAATCCATGGTGGTCATATAGGATGCCCAGTGTTATTTCAAATTTCTTTTATCTGTTGAACATTGTTTTGTGTCTGAGTATGTGGTCAGTTTTTAAAAATATTTATTACTTCAGGTTACATCTCCATCATAGTATACTCTTTCCACCCCTCCCAGTCCCATCCTCCCACCCTCTACCCCCTATCCCATCCCAGTCTTCTGGAGGAGTGTCCCTACATAACAGTCCCCTGCCCAAGTTCAGCAGTCACATGAGGGCCAAGAGCCTCCTCATACACTGGGGGCCTACAAGGCAGCACCACTAGGGAAAAGTGTCTCATTGACAGGAAAAAAAAGTCTATTTCATTTTCCCTTTGGTGCATTGGTTGTAGTATAGTTATCCTGTACTTTATGGCTAAAATCCGACTATAAGTGAATAGATGCCATGTGCATCCTTCTTGGTCTGGTTTAGCTCACTCAGGATGAACTTCTCTAGTTCCATCCATCTGGCTGCAAATTGCATGGTTTTGTTGTTTCTGATGGCTGAGTAGTATTACATCGTGCAGATGTACCACAGTTTTTTAACGTCTGGGTTGTTTCCAATTTCTAGCTATTACAAATAAGGCTGCTATGAACATAGGTGAGGAAACTTATCACCTTGTACAAAACTTAAGTCCAAGTGGATCAAAGGCCAGACACGGTAAATCTACTAGAAGAGAAAGTGTGGAAAACCCTCAAACTCATTGACACAGGTGACAACTTCCTGAACAGAACAATAGCTCAGGACCTAAGACCAACAATCAATAAATGGGACCTCATGAAACTGAAAAGCTTCTGTAAGCCAAAAGACACTGTCATTCAAACAAAACGGCAGCCTACAGACTGGTAAAAAATCTTCACCAACCCCACATCTGACAGAGGGCTAATATCCATAATTTACAAAGAACTCAAGAAATTAGATGCCAGGAAACCAAATAATCCAATCAAAAAAGTGGGGAACAGAGCTAAACAGAGAATTCACAAAGGTGGAATTCCTAGTGGCTGAGAAACACTTGAAGAAATGCTCAGCATCCTTAATCATCAGAGAAATGCAACTCAAGATAACTCTGAGATTCAATCTCACACTTGTCAGAATGGCTAAGATCAAAAACTCAAATGACAGCACATGCTGGCGAGGGTGTGGAGAAAGGGGAACCCTCCTCCATTGTTGGTGGGGGTGTAGGCTTGTGCAACCACTATGGAGGTCAATCTGGCGATATCTTAGAAAACTTGGACTAGCTCTGCCTTGGGACCCAGCCATACCACTTCTGGGTATACATCCAAATGATTCCTCACCAAACCACAAGGAAGTATGTGGTCAGTTTTGGAGAAAGTTCCATGACATGCTGAGAAAAAGATATATTATTTTGTGTTTGGATGAAATGTCCCACAAATATCTGTTAGGTCCATTTGATTACTATCAGTTAGCCCCAGCATTTCTCTCTTTAGTTTTTGTCTGAATTACTTGTCTGTTTTGAAGTGTTGGGTACATAGGTCTCCCAATTTCAGTGCATGACAGTCAATATGTGATTTCAGCTGTAGTAGTGTTTCATTTCTGAATTTGTGTGCCCTTGTGTTTGGTGTATAGATGTTAGGAATTCCAATGTCTCCTTGGTGGATTTTTTCTTTGATGAAGAGGGAAGTTAGTAGGGGAACATCTGTGTGATTACCTGGAGATGAGGGCAGGTGGGGATGGTAGGCTGCAGCAGGCAGTCTGCTAATGATCTGGGGATGAGTCTGAGGGATTGAATTTGGAGGAGTGTAGGGAGAGTTAAAGATCTGCAATTAGCCTACCTGCTTCCCTGGCTGAAGTGTATTATAATGTTTCCAAGGTTCATCTATTTTTTTTGAATTCTAGCACTTAAAAAATTTCTTTTTAATTTTTAAGTTTATAATTATAACATTTCCCCTTCTCTTTCCTCCTTCCAATATCCATATACCCCTTCTTGTTATCATTCAGATCATGTGTTTATACCACATTTTGTTCATATACTTATCTGTTGATGAGAAATGTACATTTCTGAGATATATGTTCTCTTCTGCCTTTTTTTCTTGCCCAAATTTTGCCTAAATACCACCCCACTACTAGGATATTTTTGTGGTTATTTTATTTTATTTTTCATTTTACATCCCAATCATAGCCTCCTCCCTCTCTTCCTGTGGGTTTTGCCCTTCCACTCCCTTCTCTAGAGAGGGGGAGCCCCCTCCATCCCCCGTCATACCCTCCTAACCTAGCATATTAAGTCTAATCAGGTCTGAGCACTTCCTTTTCCATTGAAACCAGGCACCACAGCTCCATTGAGGGGAAGTGATCAAAAACCAGGCATCAGAATCCTTGCCAGAGACAGCCCCTACCACAGTTGCTAGGGGGCAGATCTATGTATATACCTGTAATCCTAAATATAACTTTCTCAGTCTTTATAAAGTTATTTGTATGTATGTTTGAAAGGGTGACTATTTTGTATTGAATAACCAATTGATATGTCCTTCTCTAGGGAAGACTAATCCTCCTCTCAGCATTCTTTAGGAGGTGCATGTAAGAGGCCAATTATAACAATCCACGAGAATACAAGGAGAGGCTGAGATAAAGTAAAAAAAAAGACACTCAATAAAATTGTAGCAGAAAATCCAAACTCAGAAAAAATGGTCATTCAAATATAAGAGGTATTTAAAGCTCTAAATGGATATAACTAGAGAAGATCCTCTTACAGTCTATCATAGTTCAGATGCCATATATATAAACCAAGCAAACAACATTAAAAGCTGAAAGGGAAAAACAACAACTCATATTCAAAGACAGAAATATCAGCATTGTACTAGATCTCTTGTCAACAATGCTAAAAGCCAAGAGATCATGGAACAATTCATTTCAATCTTTTATTTATATAAGTACTTTATTTTTTTTCTTCAAGTTACATCTCAGTCACAAACCCTTCCCTATTCCCCCTTCCTGTCCCACCCTTCCTCCCTCTTCCCCCCCAACAGCTTCCCTTTTCAATCCAATAAATGGTTCTTTCTCTTATAACAGTAAATTCTATACAAAACAGCAGAATTAACTATGCCACATTTATGAGAGTTAAATGGCCCAGTATACCTTCCCAGTGTCCAGTTCATACATATTTGGCCCTTGACTTTAACCTTCTACCTTCTAACCATCTCCATGAGTTTAAAGTTCTATAACTGACTTAGCTTTCATACTAACTTGCATCACTATTATAACCATCTTCTTAGATGTAGAATGCCCTCTTGATTCCTAAACAACTCAAAATTTAGCTATGAGACTAAAGCTGTCTGTTCTTCAACCACCTCACAGAGCTGAGAAGGATAAATATATCTGAACATAAAAGGATTGTACTAACATTTTTAACCATTTTTCCATTTTGGTTCGGGCCCCAAACAGGTTTAATACGACCCAAACCAGCAGGAAGTCATTTTAAGAGAGCGATGTCACATACCCAGAGGGTGGGGAGGGTGTTTCTCCGCCTCCCCCCCTTTTTTGGTTATTTGAAGGACAACTGAAAACTCTGTTACTTAGGGGAAGGGATTACAAGTTCTTAAATAGTCCTGTTTAATGGGTTTTGGAGGTTAGACCCAGGTCATTCCTTCTTTCACTTTTCTGTATCCTTCTTTATCTCCTATGTAGGAATGCACGGACTTGAGAAAAAGACATAGACATAGCACAGGAAGGACCAAGAAGAAGGGTCAGATTATTGAATATGCCCTTATACCTTTGTATATTGATACAAAATTAGTAGTATATTTTGCTAAAGTGGTATTGACCATTGTTTATTGTGCAAAAATAAGACTGTATCGGACTACATCGGTATTCATTTCAAACTTTGAAAGTAAATAACTGTCAACCAAAATTACTTTACCCAGCAAAGCTATCTCTAAACATTTGTGGAGAAATAAGAACATTTCAAAATAAACACAAGTTCTTGAAAGTCCATGACAGTCAAGCCAGCACTGCAGAAACTATGTAAAGGAGTAATGTACACAGTGATATAAAAAAGGTAGTCTCAGATTTTAGCTATATAGTACATGATATCTATACTACAACCAATGCACCAAAGGGAACATAGACATAGACTTTTTCTTTTTCTCCCTGTCAATGAGACACTTTGCCCTAGTGGTTCTGCCTTGTAGGCCCCAGTGAATGAGGAGGCTCTTGGCCCTCATATGACTGCTGAACTTGGATGGGGGACTGTTATGTAGGGACACTCCACTCCAGAGGAGTGGGATGGAATTGTTAGGGGGTAGAGGGTAGGAGGGCGGGACTGGGAGGGGTGAAAAGAGGACACTATGATGGAGATGTAACCTGAAGCAATAAATAAATGAATTTGAAAAAGGTAGTCTCATTTATGAAAGCACAGGAAAGGATATATCTGACTAAGAGACTAGATGAACATAGGATAGATGGGAAGGAACCAATCATCTCCAACACAGTATTGCTAAAGCACTAATATTAACAGAAGAAGAAAATAACTTTCCCAAATCTAACCAGAACAGCAACCCACAAAATCATAGGAAATAGAAAGCCCCCCTCTATATTATTCATAGATGGAAATGGTCTCAGCCCACCAATTAAAAGATGCAGCCTGATTGGATTAAAAATTAGGATCCAACTAGTGCCATTTCTTAAGGATGTGATCTAAGTCTGAACACAACTGCCTGAGGCACCAGCCCCAGGGTATTCGACACAAAGTTAAAAGAAAGGTCTTCACCATGCTAAAGTTATAAACTATATACTTGTGGTGAGCCCCAACCTTAAGATGGCACCTGGCTTGATGCCAGAAAGCTCAAGCTTAGCTGTAAACAAGCCTTAGTTGGTAGCAGCTGCCTAGCCCGGTGTGCTTCCTCCTTTTGTGAGCCTATCTTGGATCGCCAGGTGGCATGATCTGATTGGGTTTGAGTAGGCATATAAGGGCTTGGGGGAGGAGACACAAGCAGAGAGACACAAGCAGAGAAGCAGAGACACAAGCAAGGATTCGGAAGACTGTTTTCAAGGGACCTGAATAAACTGCTTGAGAAGAGCTTTTGTGAGTTGCGTCGTTCTTGCTGGTCGAGAGGGACGCGACAAGTGGTGGCCCGTACGGGGAACCAGAAAAGACTCAGAACTCTTGCAGTCAGGGGCAGTGCACTGGTAAGTTCCCGGGATAAATTGGGACAATAAAGTTTCGTGGAAATTGCGAACTAAAGGTAAAGTTTCGCGGAAATTGCGAACTAAAGGTAAAGTTTCGCGGAAATTGCGAATTAAAGGTAAAGTTTCGCGGGAAACTGCGAACCGAAAATAAGGTCTCCGGAGGGAGCAATAAGGACCTCGGTAAAGAGGCAATAAGGTCTCCGGAGGGAGCAATAAGGACCTCGGTAAAGAGGCAATAAGGTCTCCGGGAGGGAGCAATAAAGTTCCGGGATTCGGACGAGTAGAAGACACAACTGGCAGAGCAAGGTGAGGAAAGCAGAGAGTGCCTCACAGAAATGGAGCGAATGCTAGCCTTGCTGGCCTTTATCAGTTGCTGGGATAAGCTTGGGAGAGATCTAGATTTTGCCTGGGAGCAAGGTACATTGCAGGGAGGAGCACGGCCTATTTGGAGACTTGTTCGTAGTTGTTTAGAAGATCAGAGATATTGCAAGGCCGTGGAAAGGGACAAGAGACATTAAAGCAGTTAAAAGAGGAGCGCTTGGTCAAATCTGGGAAAGATACTTCGGAAGAGGATAGCTCAGAGTCTGAAGAGGAACTTGAAATGTTAGCAAAGGATATGGAGAAGTCATCTTTGAGGAAGAGTTCTGACTGCACCCGGATAGAGCCCTCAGGTCCGGGGCCGCCTGTGTTGGCGCCGCCTTCATATAATGAGACTTCCCCTCCGAGTGGTCCTAGTGGGCGGTCATTCTGTCCAAATGTCTGGAGGGAAGTGAGACATGAGCTGTACTACTCTGTCTTTCAGGATGGAGGGGGAAATTGTTATCATGAACCTCTCGATTTTGAGGTAATTAAAGCACTTGCTGAGTCTGTCCGCACTTATGGGATTAATGCTGCTTTCACTGTAGCTCAGGTGGAAGCTCTTTGTTGTTATTGCATGACTCCTAGTGACTGGATGAGCTTGGCACGTGCCTGCCTGTCCTCTGGGCAGTATTTAGATTGGAAGGCTTTCTTGATTGAGTTTGCTAATGAACAAGCTGCTGCTAATCGTGCAGCAGGAAACCCAGCCTGGGATGTGGACATGCTTCTTGGGCAAGGTCGATTTGCTCAACAAACTGGATATCCAGCTCAGGTGTTTGAGCAAATCAATTTAATCGCAACCAGAGCTTGGAAATCATTGCCTAACAAAGGGGAAGTGAATGGCAATCTAACCAAGGTTATTCAGGATTCCCTGGAGCCTTTCTCAGACTTCATGGCTAGAATGGTTGAAGCAGCTGGAAGGGTATTTGGAGACCCTGATTTGGCAATGCCCTTAATTAAACAACTTGTGTATGAGCAATGTACAAAGGAGTGTAAAGCAGCTATCACCCCTTATAAGAACAAGGGGTTGGAAGCCTGGATGCCTCAGTGCAGACTGCCGCTACCTTGAATAATTTGTCAGCCAATGTAGCCACGGCCTTGGATGTATTGTGGCAGGTGGCCCAGATTGGCTGTGAGTGGAAAATGACTGGTTTGTGTGTGACCTCTGTGCCATATCAAAATTATACTGTAGCTGCAAATTTGTCTAAGCAACTCTCTCAGTATCTTACAGGAAATTGGTCTGGCGAGTTTGATAAGCTGATGCAGAATCTGAGTATTGCCATCGTGCATGTGAATTCCACCCGGGTTGATGTCTCTGTTGCTGAAGGACTGTCAACATGGATCCTCCGAGCCATGAATCATCTGAAGGAATGGGCGGGAATGGGTGCCCTAGGAGGCATGCTCTTCCTAGTCAGTTTCATTGCCCTATGGTGTATCTGTAAGATGAGGATTTCACAGAGGAGAAGTAATGCCATGCTGGTGCAAGCCTTTGCTGCCTTGGAGGCTGGACAGCCGCAAGCTTGGTTGACTGTCCTAAAGGACTAAGCTATCATCACGCTCAGGATGCGAGGCTAAGCACTGCACTTGGGGTCAGCTTCTAGCGACTTCAAGAAGGGCATGTTTGATTGCATATGGGTTGGTATCCTAGTTTCCCATCTCTGAGAAAAAGATACCGGACGGGTATGGCACCAGCCTGGTTGGCTACTGGGCGTGGGGTCATTACAATGTCCTTTACATGCATATCAGAGATCAGACCTCTACCCTTGCCTGTTGCATTTTAAAACAAAAAGGGGGATCTGTGGTGAGCCGCAACCCTAAGATGGCACCTGGCTTGATGCCAGAAAGCTCAAGCTTAGCTGTAAACAAGCCTTAGTTGGTAGCAGCTGCCTAGCCCGGTGTGCTTCCTCCTTTTGTGAGCCTATCTTGGATCACCAGGTGGCATGATCTGATTGGGTTTGAGTAGGCATATAAGGGCTTGGGGGAGGAGACACAAGCTCACAAGCAGAGACACAATCAGAGACACAAGCGGAGAAGCAGAGACACAAGCAGGGATTCGGAAGACTGTTTTCAAGGGACCTGAATAAACTGCTGGAGAAGAGCTTTTGTGAGTTGCGTCGTTCTTGCTGGTCGAGAGGGACGCGACATATACTCACATGTTCTTTTAGTACTTTAGTGATTTAAGGTTTAGGGATAAACACATAATAACTTTGCATTTCATTTTGGTATATCTTGTGCTTCATAGATCCAACATTATATGTATATATTTTTTTTCAATAGCTACCAACATATATTTTATTACCAGTTCCCCATGCTTTCAATTGCTTTTCCTGATCTTGCTCCATTTTTTCTCATATAGACTTTAGAATCAGCCTGTAAATGTCAGGAATTAACTATTGGTACTTTTTAGAATTAATTTATATTGTCTTTATTTGTATATGTGTGTATTTGTATGTGAGTGTGTGCATGTGCATGAAAGTGCCCATACAGACCAGAGGCATTGGATCCTCTGGAGATGTAGTTATAGGCCATTGTGAGCCACTCAAGATGGGTGTTGGGAACTGAACTTGGGTCCTCTAGAACAGCAAGTGCTCTTCACCACTGAGCCATCTCTGCAACCAGTAAACACTAGTAACTTAAAAATATTTTAAACTATTTTTTATGTCCTAAATGCAGTTTCCCTCCCTCTTCCCCTCCCGTCCTTCCCCAACCACCCCTGCCTCCACTCTGCACTCTCCCACCGTCCACTCCTCCTCTGTTTCTCTTCAGAAAAGGGCAGGCCTCCCATGGATATTAGCCAGCCATGGCATGTCAAGTTGCAGTAAGTCTAGGTGACTCCTCTTCTATTAAGGCTAGATGAGGCAGTCCATTGGGAAGAAAAGGGTCCCCAAAACAGGCAGCAGAGTCAGAGACAGCCACTGCTCCCACTGTTAGGAGTCCCACAAGAAGACCAAGCTACACAAACATAACATATATGAAGAGGGCCAAGCTCAGTCCCATGTAGACTCCTTGGTTGTTGGTTCAGTCACTGTGAGCCCCTCTGACCCCAGTTTAGTTGATTTCGTGGGTTTCCTTGTGGTGCTCTTGACCCCTCTGGCTCTTACAATTCTTTCTCCCACTCTTTAGCAGGATTTCCTGAGCTTCTTCTAATGTTTGGCTGTGGGTCTCTGCATCTGTTTCCAGCAGTTGCTGGATGAAGCTTCTCTGATAAAGATTGAGCTAGGGACCAATCTATGAGTATAGCAGAATATCATTAGGAATCATTTCACTGATATTTTTTGCCGGTCCTGTTTGGTTCTATCCTAGGTCTGTGGGCTATCCATCCTCTGGTTCCTGGCCCTCTAGGCAGTTTCAGGGTTGGGCTCCCTCTCATGGCATAAGTCTCAAGCTGGACCAGTCATATTTATCTTTTTTGTGTGTGTATGTGCCACAGCATACACGTGGTTGTGTAAGGACAACTTGTGGGATTGGTTGTCTCTTTCTACTTTGTGATTTCAGGTGACTGAACTCGTATCTTTAGCCTTAGCAGCATGCACCTTTACCTGCTGAGTCATCCCACCAGCCCATCTGTGGTTTTATTCTAAATGAGGATTATAATAAATTTAAAGACTATTTTAGGACAAGTGATTTATAAACAAATGCGGATTTGCAAACAAGAATGTGGTATAGCCAGGTATGGTGACATTCGTCTTTAATCCCAGCATTTGGGAGGCAGAGACAGGTGGATCTTTGTGAGTTGGAAGCCAGCCTGGTATATATAGTAAGACCCTATTTCAAAATAAACAAGCAAGCAAACAAACAAATCAAATTAAAAATATCATTTGTGGAATAATGTTGACATTTCCAAGTGATTTTTGTCTTTTGAAATGATTTATGTTTTTCTCATATAGATTTTTAAATTTATCAAATTACTTCACTATATGTTTATCCCGTCTGTTACTCTTGTATATAGGGTCTTAGCTCCCATAGTTTTTGTTTATATGCTGGATGACTGTTTCTGAGTCATAATTTTAATACTCTACTTGTTTTCTTTTAGTGGATTCTCTTAGATTTTCCCAGTATATAATCATATGAACAGTTAGTCAATGTATATTGTGTTTTGTCTTTAACTAATACACCTAAATTTCTTTCTACTATTTATTCTTTAAAATCTCAAGCAAAATCATTGGGTAATGTTAATCTGGATAAGTATAATAATACCTAGAACCAAGTGATTTGAAAGCTTAAAATTTCAACTATTTTCCTCTGTTAGTGCCACTGTGAGGCTCTAAGGCAGAAATTCTAAGTGCCATATGCTGCTAGGGTTTTAAAGTCAGCATTAGGTCTGAAGTCTACTTAGGGAGATGGGGAACTTTGGTCTGGCGGGAGGATAGATGGATCCTCAAAACAGGCAGAATAGCAGAGACCCAGACTTAGTGCAGGGATGATTTTGGAACCCTGCCTGGATGAACAAGGCCCAGGCAGAGTTAGGGTGCCCTTGGGGGTCACATTTCCTGCTAGCTTATTCTTGTTTTTGCTTTACTCTGTTAAGTGTGACCCCCTTTCTTCTCCATTCTTATCTTTGATGATTTTTTGCTATTTTCCTTTTTTGTTACATTTTGCAGTTAAAAACGTTTCTCTTAGTTTTCTGACACTGAGATTGGGTTTAAATCTTATATCACCTTGAGGAAGAATGGTAAAATAGGAGACTGTGGCCATCCAAGAGGAACCCCAAAGATAGTGTGGAGAACATTTATTTTTAAAATTATACTTTTGAGAAGTTGTTTTCTGAAGTACATGACACTCAAGATGTGAACTATGAGAGACATAAGCCAGAAATTCACTCTTCCTTAAAAACAAAACAAAACAACAACAAAACCACAAGCAGAACACCCTTTCCACTAACTAGACTGTTGTTATATTGTTTTGTTTGATCGATATATTGTTGATCAACTACTTTAGCCTATAATGAGGACCTAGTTTTTGTTGTAGGTGGTTAACAGAAATTATACTTTACACTGGGCCATTTGGGCCAAGATTCCTGTACTTCAAAATCAGAAAAATACAGTCAGCAAAAAGCCTCTTTATAAAACCCTGCTTTGCTAAGTTTACAGTGCTTTCCTTTACCCATAATGTCTGTATTCTAAATCTTCCAGTGGGTGCCTGAAAAATGAATAATATTGAGTCCTGTATAATATGTTTTCTAATATTTTTTTCAGTTTAAGGAAGAATTTTTTGTTACTTTAAAAAACTTGTAAAAAATTAATTAAATTTGTTCAATGACAATTTTATATATATATATAATGCATTCTATCTCCCTGCCTCTTACACATTCATATCTATCGTGAAGTTTAATATATAAATTCGGCATAGTAAGAAATAACAACTCACAAATTAGAGTAATAACAAATTTTAATGATTTAAATGTGGTATTAAAATCAAAATATGAATTTGTTTGTATGGATTAATTTTTTGTTCTTCAATATTTTCATATATGTAAATGATGTATTCTGGTTACTCTCTCCTCACCCTCTCTTATCTTTTTCTGACCCCTGTCAATGCCCCCACCACCAATCTCTTCCCCAGATTCATGAACTTTGATTTTGTTTTATGACCCATTTAGTTTAACCAGTGCTGTTTGTGTGAGAGCTGTAACAGAGCCTGGTGGAGTCACCAGGGAGTACCCAACTGAAGGCAATGGCTCTCTCTCTCTCTACCTGAATCTGTTAGTAGCGGATAATTTAGGGGTGAGGAGTGGGGCCCCTGAACCCTTTCTCCATCCTGTGTGACTGTTGTTGGGCTGATTCTTGTTCAGGCCCAGGCAGGCATCTGCAACTGCTGTGAATTCGTGGTTGCAATGACGAGATCTTGTCCATTTTATAACCCTTCTCTCTATCATCTGGCTCTTATATATGCCCTGTCTTCTCTTCCACAAAGGGGATCGTAATAATATCTTGTTAGGGCTGAACAATCATGTGTCACTAATTCTCAGTACCACATACAGCCATGAGTTCCCATATTTGTCACTGTTGACTAGAAATAAGGGCTTCTATGTTTAAGGCCCAGAGTAGCATTTGTCTATGGGTATAAACATAAATACTTGAAAGGTAATTTGGCACTATGGTAGTTTAGCTAAACAATAATATTCATTTCTTTCTTAGGGCCCATGGTCTTGGATTTTTGACTAGTTTTACAATTCCAGGAATGGATTTCTTTCTGTGGTATGGGCCTCAAATCTAAGTAGAAAGAAGTTGGTTATTCCTATAACAGTAAGTAGTGCCATTATTTCACCAGTGGGTACACCTTGCCTACATCTTGTAGTTCATAAGGTTCACACCTGGGCAATAAAATACAAATTATTTTTTCTTTTTTGATATTTTACATGTATGAGTGTTTGTCTGAAAGTATGACTATGCACCATGTGCATGCAGTGCCCACTAAGGCTAGAAGAGGGTGTTGAATCTCATGGAGTTGGAATTACAGATGGCTGTGAACCTCTATGTGGGAGCTGAGAATTGAACCTGGTTCTTCTAGAAGAACAGCCAGTGCTCTTAACCACTAAGCCATCTCTTCAGTCCCCCAAACATGAATTCTTTGTGTAATCTTCCACTTAATACTTTCAGACTTTATTTTATCATGGGTAACTGAAACCATAGAAAGGAAAATCGTTAGATAAGGGTGGCTCCTACACTTCTATTTGTCTATTTTTGTGTCTTATAGGTCTTCAAAGGTATTTTCTGGAGGAGAATAAGGGTCTTGGAATGAAATTGTGAAGTCACAGGAATTCTCTAACTTTCAGGAACTTAATTGCTGCAACCCCAATGTTTTTTGTTATTGTTTGATCTGTGAAACAGAAATAATAATGTATGGGGGACACCCACAAAACCTTCTACCCATAATTTACCCTGCATACAAGATGTACAGGGATAAGGATGGAGCAGAGATTGAGAGAATGATCAAGCATTGACTGGTCCAGCTTGAGACCCACCCCACAGGAGAGAGCCAACTCCTGACACTATTAATTTTTCCCTACTGTGCTTACAGACAGGAACATAGCATAACTGTCCTCTGAGAGGCCTCATCCAGCAGCAGATTGAAACAGATGTTGAGACACATAGACAAACAATAGATAAAGCTTGGGGAGTCTTACGGAAGAGTGGGAGGAATAATACAGGGGCTCAGTGGGACAAGAGCTTCACAGGAAGACCAACAGAGTCAACTAACCTAGGCCCCTGGGAACTTACAGAGACTGAAGCACCAACCAAAAAGCATATATGGTCTGGACCTAGGCCCCTACACGTGTGTAACTGATGAACAACTTGGTCTTCATGTTGATTACCTAACAAGTGGAGTAGAGACTGTCCCTGACACAGACTCTATTGCCTGTTTGTGGATCACCTTAACCTAGATGGGCTGCCTTGTCTGTTCTCAGTGGAAAAGGATGATTTTAGTCCTGATGTGACTTGGAGAGTCAGAACAGGTTTATTGGGGGAATCCCTTTTTCTGAGGAGAAGGGGAGGGGGAAAAGGAAGAGAGGATGGGAAGGTGGGAATAGGTGGAGAGGAGGGGGGGATATGATCAGGATGTAAAATGGATGAATGAATGAATGAATGAATAAATAAATAAATAAACAAACAAATAAATAAATAAATAAATGTAGACCTCCCAGGAATTTTGTTAAGAAATAGATAGATGATATGTGGGAAGGATTTTGCCCTGTATCTAAAAACTATTAAGTGTTCTACAAGCTTTAATCAGTAGTAACATTATTATATAAGCATTTAATAAAAAATTTGCCTTCAATATTTTAACTACATATACAAAGACCCAGAACAAAGTTACTTACAAACTTAGGTTTCTTAAATGCCTATAGAAATTCAGAATAAAATTTTAATATCAAATATCTGGTATATATCAAATAACTATTGCTATATTGCATCACTTGACCTGATTCTGTTTAGGTGTTTAATGTTGTGAGTACCTCTTTTATCTGGAATTAAATTGAAGGATTGAAAATTAAGTGCTTTTAATTTTTTGTGACTGTGAAAAGTGCAGATTATATTTCTGTCTTTGAGGAGAATTTTAGAGGTTGACTATTTGAGGAACTGCAGAGTTCCTTACAAATCTCACATTATAATAAAAACCAACTCACTCTCTCAGATGTTTTGTCTTTCTATTACATTTTGCTGATGTCCAACTCTCCCCCTTCAGACTGTATACAGCTAATCACTGTTTTCTGGGCTAGATAGGCTATTCTCTTGCCTTGAGAGCTGGTAGCTGAGATTTTTAACACTAAAATATACATGTTTAATCTAGAAATTGTCTCTATTCTCATTTATTTTATGTAACCTTCTGTCTTCTTGGTTTGCTCCCTGTTTCTTATCTGAAATCAGAGATTCTCAGCTTTATTTATATCACAGCAACATTCAAGGGCATAAAGAGCACTGTCTACTGGGTGATGCACTTAACAGGAGGTTCTTCACATTGATTTAATCAGCACTGGACAGGAAAAAGCCAAACTTTTCTAATTCTTCTACTTGCAGCACATAAATTAAATTGGAAATAGTTAGACAAACATGTAAGTGCATTCCCTTATCTCACAGACTTTTAGCAAAAATTTACGACACACAACATCTGTTCTCTTTGCCTGAGTAAATCAAATTTGTTCTCTTTTATCATCGTGTTTATTGATAGAAAAGAAGAGAAAAAGTAACAAGCAGTTAAGATACTTTAAGTTCTTTGACTCAGGGCTCACCAGAACACTCTATACTTTTGTAATAATACCTTCCAATTTGATGACTACAAACCTCTTATTATATGCCTTTAGTTACTTGTAATATAACTGTATTGAGTTTCACTTTTCAAAAAGGTTAAAGAGCTAATTTTCTTAGGTAATTTCTTAGTTCAATAAAAGTACTTGCCCTACTTGTAGATTTTTTTTATTAACAGCTGGCATAGTTAGAGACATTTTGTGAATTTTATACCACCTTGATCACAATGCAACTCATAATGATGTCAAAATCTATCTCAATAAATTATGATTTTGACAGAAGTAGTTCAATTAAAACAAAACCAATAGCAAACACTTGGTGTCTACTGCACTTCACAGTTTGTTCTGAATGATTTCTAGACTTTGAAACTTTAACTATCCCCTTGGAACTCTATATACATTCATATCCTCAGTTTTCATAGGAAAAGAAATGAATTCACACTAGTCTCCCTAAAGCCTCACTGACACTATGTGGTAGCCCTGACTGACTTCCCACCTCACCACTTTTAAGTACCCAAGTGTCGCGTCCCCCTCGACCAGCAAGGACGACGCAACTCGCAAAAGCTCTTCTCCAGCAGTTTATTCAGGTCCCTTGAAAACAGTCTTCCGAATCCCTGCTTGTGTCTCTGCTTCTCTGCTTGTGTCTCTCCTTCTCTGTTTGTGTCTCTGCTTCTCCTCCCCCAAGCCCTTATATGCCTACTCAAACCCAATCAGATCATGCCACCTGGTGATCCAAGATAGGCTCACAAAAGGAGGAAGCACACCGGGCTAGGCAG
>CAJQZJ010000241.1:632336-681161 GCA_907164525.1 Lophiomys imhausi | reverse complement strand
ACACACACACACACACACACACACACACACACACACACACACACACAGGATTTTGCTTTAATGGTAAGGTCAGTGGGGACAGTTGTGGAATAAGCGAACAAGTCATGGAAGTTTGACTTTTAGAGTGAAGTGTATTTAGCCCCTGTAAGAATAATGTGCTTATTTGCAAATGGTTATTTCAAGCTAGATGTAGTGGTTAGATATCTGGCAACTCTCTGATAATCTTCTTTTAGTTTGTAACCAGCAAAAGGTTACACTGTAAGTCTCTCATGACTCAGAGTGTCCAGGCCCCTCCCCTGAAGACCTCCCACTGCCAGGTTGCACTCACAGAATACTTTAAACTGCCCTAACAATCACGCAGAGCCCCTATCTTACAGAGTAAAAAGCCCAAGCTCAGGACTTGAAATATCACCAATCCCTGGGCTTCCCACAAACTCTGGACTCCAAATTCCACCAATCCCCACCCTGGAAATCTCCACTCTGGAAAGTTCTGCCCTCCAAGAAATCCTTTATAAACCCTGTCAACTCCTCAGTTCTTGCTGGAGCAGAGGCAGTTACCCTCCTGAGATTTTTTTCCTCCCCAGTAAGTCTCTTGTGTGAGATTTGTTGTGCAGAGTGACTGGTATTCCTTGTCTCCTGACTGCCAAGATACCTTACCATCTGAGCTGTAATACTTGGAAGAAACCTGCCCCCACATGAGCAGAGCTAGAACACTTTCAGTGAGGAAACCTTTTCTCTCAGAGCTGTCACACACACACTCACTCACCGTCTAATTTCTCTTAATCAGCCTGTTTTGTATATTGGTCTACTGAGGGCAATTTTCCATTCTCCTGGAACTGGACTATATTGTAGAAAGCTGTGGTATTGGATTCCTATGACTGTGTATATACTATGAGAGTTGAGGGCCGAGAGTTAGCAAGTGTCAGTTAAATGATGATACTGCTCCCAACATCTTCCTTACTCTTCTCTAACATGGCCAGGTACCCTAGCTTTTGAGATCCAGCCATTAAAGTGACAGAACGAAATGAATGTGACAGAATGACAGCTTTGCTTTTGTGAGAACTGAATAATGCAAACACCCTTAGTTAGATTCAATTCTATGTGCCCAGAGCTTCAACTCTTCTTCTGAAAAGATAGAATACTAATGTCTTACACTGGTGAGGGGTCTTTTATCCAGGAGCTTCTCCACATGATCTAACAACCAATGCAACACAGTAAAAATAAAGTAAAAAATGTGTTTAATCACAAAAGGAATGTGACAAATGTTTAATGGTCAATAGCAAACCATTATGTATCGAGAGCTATAAAAAGCTCTTAAAACAGCATCCACGTTTATTTCAAATAGCAAGTATTAGTTAACAAAATTGAAGTTTTAAAAAACTAAGTCTTTTGGGAGCATTGAGGACAGGTCAAGAAGTGGTTTCCAAGGCGTCATGATATGACTGTGCTTGTTCATTTCAGGATTTTTTAAAATGTGTGTGAGAGGAGGACTTGGAGACTTGGTTGTGTCTGACACCACAACATTCTTTTCCTTACAAAGATATTCTGAAAATGTGTGTGTGTGTGTGTGTGTGTGTGTGTGTGTGTGTGTGTGTAAACCTATAGGGACAGGAGAACTAGAAACTTGTAGAAGGTAAATTTATCCTCTGTAACTCAAAGTAAGTCTGTTCAATTTCAAGCCCACATTTCCTCTGTTCAGCCATGCTACCTTTTGCTGAAGCTCTTAACAATTCTTGTGCTGAAAGAAAATAGACATTGTCTTCTACATAATAGATCTTTTGTCTTCTCTGTAAGTCATTTATATTAAATCTCCTATAGGCATATGGAGGAGCTGGACCTGCCATACTTCCATATGGTTCCATACACACTAGTGCTTCCAAACAAGCTGGTGCTCGTGTTCTTCGAACAGCATACATATGGTTTCTCCTCAGTATAATGGGAATTCCTTGCCTCCCCACAGGCCCTTCTTCCAAGTTGCTCAAGTGTTTTGATTTTGGCTTGCTAACATGGGATGTGACTTAGACAGCTCTGACCTTGTTCTTATGGTACTCTCAGGGCCTCTCAAGATCATAGGCAAATGGATCCCCACTTCTGTACCCAGAGGCACAGAAGTTTTGGCTTTACCAGGAGAAAATTTACCTTAGCTATTGTTTTAGCTTCTTGATTTCCTTCAGAATGTCAGTTCTAAACTTATTTCTGCCCATATAAGGGAATCAACAAACCTCTTTAGCTTATAGTTTGCCTTTTCTCCTTCTAGTATTGCATCTGTGTTCATGGAGCATATGATTGCTATCCTACCACCTTTATCTCCACCAAAGTGAGAACAACACTTAATCTAGTATTTTTCTTTATGTCATATTGAAAACTCGGTTTTCTGTACTTTGTGTTTAGGTAAGATACATGTAATTGTGCCTTTACAAAGATTTTCCTGAGGATTACATCTTGATGGTTTTCTACCTCTAGCTTCTTTTTCTACTGTTACTTTGGAACTATTGAAAAGAACAACATCAACAGAAACACGATCTTTTGATAGACCCCTCTCTTGTCTCTTAAGTTTGTCCTGAACTGTGTATCCATTGGCTTCCACTGCCATGAAATTTCTTGCTCTGATATGTTTCTTGTTTTATTCTTTAGTCTGGAGTTGTTCTTTCCTGGAGTCTGTCTTTAGTGTGGAGTTCTTTCCTGGAGTCTGTCTTTAGTGTGGAGTTCTTTTATTTCTTAGAGGACTATTGGTCTTGATTATCTAGTACCTCAACCCCTTGCATTCATTTCAAGTAGTACACTGGGGATTCTCCTCCTTTGCATGGTAGTTATTTTTTTTTGACAAGATCTGTGTTCCCTTACTGTTATAACTAATATAAATCTCCATGCCTTCCCTGATTTTCTGTGGATCTTCTATCCCCCACATTTCCCTTGCTTCATTATATATATATATAATATATATATTATATATATAATATATATATTATATATATATATGAAATGATGCAGTAAAGCTCTGTTAGACCACACTCATGAAACTTTAATGACTCCTAATCTAATTCAGAGAAAGCCAAGATAATTACTAAGATCAGGAAGGTTCTTCACCATCTTGCCTCCTTTACCTCTCCTCCTACTCTCCCCTTTTTCTCCTTTTGAATTTCCATTCTTCCACAACAAATACAGAATGTTTCAAACTTTAGAGCTTTGCACTTGTTGTTTCCTCTGTCTTGAATGATCTTTTCTGTGACAACCACTTGGTCTACTACTTCACTTACTATGTCTTGTCTTTTCTTAAATGTCATCTCTTCCATAAACCTCTTTGTGCTTGTCTTATCTGCAGATAAGATTTTTTTCTCCTTAGTGACTATCACCATTTAACCTCCTATGCAATGTACTTATCATTTTGTTCACTGTCTCTCTCCCCACTAGACAGTGGATGATATCTACTTGGTTTATTTCTGTATTTCAAGCTCTAAGAAAAAAATTCTAACACATGATTGTTAAACACTAAAAATTAGTCAAATGCATTAATAAGGGCAGGTAAACAGGAAAATTGTCATAAAACGGTTCAGAATGAGATATGGCTCTTTCTGACAAAGTATAAAAGATAGAGCAAGGACAAGAGCTGATGTTGAATTAGTTTTCAAAGTGTGAATAAGATTTAAACAGGTTTTTCTGGTGCTGTAATTTCAGAGAGATATGCATTTATTTCAGGCAGGTGTTTGACACATTAAAGAGATAGAAATGCCAGGGTAGTAAGGAAGATTAAGTTGTAAAAGTGATGCCATGTGTGAGTGTTAATGGTTTGGAAGATGATTTTGGTCTACAGGTGTTGAAGGAGGATGCCATATTTGGGATGGGTTTTGAATCTTTTAGGGTTCTTGGTTCCATGAAATTTAAAACAGGTCAAGCTATGATAAAGAAAAGGAAATTTGCTTGAGGGATTTGGGTTCATAGAACTGATGACAGGTTTGTCAATTTAAGAGTTGATCAATGCCTGAGCAACTGGCTCATGTCTGGAATTCTAATATTCAGGAGGTAGATACTGGAATATTGTATGTTCTTTATATATTTTGGATATTCACCCTCTGTTGGATGTGGAATTGGTAAAGATCTTTTTCCATTTTGTAGACTGCCATTTTGTCCTCTTGACAATGTCTTTTCACTTACAGAAGTTTTCAGTTTTATGAGGTCCCATTTTTAAGAAGCAGTTTCATGAGAACTCAAGAAATTAAACACCAACAAACCAAATAATCTGATTTAAAAATGGGATACAGAGCTGAACTGAGAATTCTCAACAGAGGAATCTCTAATGGTGGAGAAGCACTTAAAGAAACAAATGTCCCTCAACTGAAGAATGGATTAAAAAACTGTGGTAGATCTACACAATGGAATACTACTCAGCTATCAGAAACAGCGAAATTATGCAATTTGCAGCCAAATGTATGGAACTAGAAAAGCTCATCCTGAGTGAGCTAACCCAGACTCAGAAGGATGCTCATGGCATCTATTCACTTATAATCGGATTTTAGCCTTATAGTACATGATATCTATACCACAACCAATGCACCAAAGGGAACATGGACATAGACTTTTCCTTTTTCTCCCTGTCAATGAGACACTTTCCCCTAATGGTGCTGCCTTGTAGGTTCCCAGTGTATGAGGAGGCTCTTGGCCCTCATATGACTGCTGAACTGGGGCAGAGGACTGTTATGTAGGGACATTCTACTCTAGAGGAGTGGGATGGAAGGGTTAGGGGGTAGAGGGTGGGAGGGCGGGACTGGGAGGGGTAGAAAGAGGACACTATGATGGAGATGTAACCTGAAGCAATAAAGAAAGAACGAAAGGAAGGAAGGAAGGAAGGAAGGAAGGAAGGAAGACTCATGTCCTTAGTCATCAGAGCAATGCAAATCAAAATGACAATGAGATTCCATCTCACACCTGTCAGAATTAATTGTTGATCTTAGAACCTGAGCTATTGGTATTCTGTTCAGTAAGTTGTCTCTTATGCCAATGAGTTCAAGGCTTTTCCCCACTTTCTCTTTTCCCCACTGTCTCTCTGTCTTTTAATTAGTTTGGCTAAGGGTTTGTCTATCTTTTTGATTTTCTAAAAGAACCAATTCTTGATTTCATTGATTATTTATATTGTTATCTTTGTTTCTAAGTTATTGATTTCAGACCTGAGTTTGATTATTTCTTGCCATCTACTTCTCTTGGGTATGTTTGCTTCTTTTTGTTCTAGAGCTTTTAGGTGTGTTTTAAAATTGCTAGTATGCGAACTCTCTAATTTCTTTATGAAAGCTTTATTGCTATGAACTTTCCTCTTATCACTGATTTTATTGTGTCCCATAAGTTTGTGTATGCTGTGCCTTCATTTTCATTTGAATTCTAGAAAGTATTTTTTTTTTTTAGGTTTTTCAAGACAGGGTTTCTCTGTGTAACAGCCCTGGATCTCCTGGAATTCACTCTGTAGACAAGCCTGGCCTTGAACTCACAGAGGTCCTCCTGCCTCTAACTCCCAAGTCCTGGGATTAAATGCATGTGCCACCACCTGGCCATTACAGACAGTTGTGAACTGCCATGTGGATGCTGGGATTTGAACCTAGGTCCTTTGGAAGAGAAGCCAGTGCTCTTAATAACTAAGCCATCTCTCAGGCACAGGAAACCAGGTGTGGATAACCCCAGGTAAAGGGGAACTAAAATTGGCAATTAATAATCACCTGGATAGCATGTGTCCTGTGGGTAGGACTTCCGATTCTGGACGCGATAAGAGACTTTTTCTTAGCTATATGGACAGGAAACAATACACATACAGCACAGGTGGTAATGAATCACACTATGTGCATTTTTCACAAAATAAAATAATATTTATAATATTATTGATACTGGCTAATGTGCCAATTTATGCAGCCAATCAAACCACTACTGCCAACCCAATTTCTTTTAAGAAAATTAATAAATAGAATGTGACAAACAAATTACACTTTTATGCCTGTTGTATACAATGTGTATATGCATAAAAGAAACACTTTATTTTTGGAAAAATTTAAATTTGACTATTAATAATGCAGTAGAATATTGGCATACAGGTTATCCATATTACTTTTCGATGTGGAATGTACATCCTCAATATGAAACATGGCATCAAGTAGAATGGTTAGCACATAAGCCCAAAGGCTTAAACCAAACATTTTCTGTAGATTGGGATGAAGTATATTATCTTCCAATGTCTAATGAGTTTTGGCCAGATAGGAAAGAACATGAAGGAAAATTAATAGACAGAGGAAGCATAAGTCATAAAAACAAAAATATAAATTATATACAGCCCATTTCCTGCAAGGTTATTTATACCCACCTCCGGGAAATCCAAAAGTAGTATCAGCACCTATGATAATACCAGATTTAAAAACACCAGCTAAAGTTATTTTATTTCCTAGAGTAAGAAAAGTTAGACTAGAAATAGATCTACAGGTACTAACACCGCCAAAGATGTATTGTTCCAAAGAAACATCATGGTTTCCAGGTTTACAATACTCCTCACCTGTAAAAAAAAAAAAAAAATAATAACTAAGCCATCTCTCCAACCCTCTAGAAAGTCTTTCATCTCATTATTTCTTCCTTGACCCAGTGGTCAATGAGTAGAGAGTTGTTCAGTTTTCACAGGTTTGTAAGCTTTCTATTGTTTCTGTTGTTGAAGTCCAACTTTAATCTATGGTGATCTGATAAGATATAAGAGATTATTTCGATTTTCTTGTATCTGTTGAGGCTTATTTTATGACCTAGTATTTTGTCATTTTTGGAGAAGGCTCCATGTAGTGCTGAGAAGAACATATATTCCTCTGTGTTTGGGTGAAATGTTCTGTAGATTTCTGTTAGGCTGATTTGTTTCACAATGTCTGTTAGTTTCATTATTTCTCTGTTTTGTTTCTGTCTTGATTACCTGTCCATTAGTGTATGTGAGACATCAAAGTCTCCCACTAATAATGTGTGGGGTTCAATGTATGATTTAAACTTTAGTAATGTTTCTCTTACAAATGTGAGTGCCCTTGCATTTGGGACCTAGATATTTGGAATTGATAAGCCATCTTGGTGGATCTTTCCTTTGATGAATATGAAGTGTCCTTCCCTTTCTCTTTTGATTAATTTTAGTTGAAGAGCTATTTTATTAGATACTAAAATGGCTACCCCAGGTTGCTTCTTGGATCTGTTTGCTTGGAAAACCTTATTCAAGCCCTTTGCTCTGAGACAATATCTATCTTTGTTGCTGAGGTGAGTTTCTTGTATGCAACAGAATGGTGGATATTGTTTTTGAATACATTCTGTTAGCTTGTGCCTTTTTGTTGGGGAGTTGAGCCCATTGATGTTGAGTGATATTAATGACCAATGATTGACAGTTCCTAATATTTGATGTTGATGGTGGTTTTGTGTGTGTGTGTGTGTGTGTGTGTGTGTGTGTGTGTGTGTGTGTGTGCGTGCTTCCCATCTTTTGGTTTTGCTGGTGTGGAATTATTTATTTCCTGTGTTTTCCTGGGTGTAGTTAGCCTTGATGGATTGGAGTTCTCTTTCTAATATCTTATATAGGGCTGGATTCATGGATAGATATTGTTTAAATTTGGTTTTGTTGTAGAATACCTTGTTTTTCCCTCTATGGTGATTAAATGTTTTGCTGTGTATAGTAGTCTGGTTTGACATCTGTTGTCTCTTAGAGTCTGAAAAATATTTGCCCATGCTCTTCTGGATTTTAGAGTCTCTATTGAGAAGTCTGGTGTAATTCTGAAAGGTCTGTATTTATATATTACTTGATCTTTTCCACTTGTTGCTTTTAACATTTTCTTTGTTCTGTACATTTAGTGTTTTCATTATTATGTGGCTAGAGGATTTTCTTTTCTGGTCCAATCTATTTAGTGTTCTGTAAGCTTTTTGTACATTTATAGGCATCTCTTTCTTAAGGTTGGGGAAATTTTCATCTATGATTTTCTTGAAAATGTTTTCTGAACCTTGGAGTTGGGTTTCTTCTCCTTCTCCTTCACCTATTATTCTTATGTTTTGTCTTTTCACAGTGTCCCAAATTTCTTGGATGTTTTGTTTCAGGAACATTTTAGATTTAACATTTTCTTTGACTGACGTATCAATGTCTTCAATTGCATCTTCTATACCTGAGATTTTCTCTTCCATCTCTTGTATTCTGTTGGTGATACTTGTATCTGTAGTTACTGTTCTCTTCCCTAGGTTTTCCATCTCCAGAATTCCCTCAGATTATGTTTCCTTTATTGCTTTATTTCCAGTTTCAGGTCTTGAACAGTTTCATTCATTTCATTTACTTGTTTGATTCTATTTTCCTGTATTTCTTTAAGGGATTAATTAATTTCCTCTTTAAGGACCTCTATCATCTTTATAAGGTTAGAGTTAAGGTCATCTTCTTGTGCTTCAGCTGTGTTAAGATATCCAGTGTTTGTAGTAGTAGGAGAGCTGGACTCTAGTGGTGCCATACTGCCCTGATTCTTGCTGATTATGTTCTTATGCTGGTCTTTTGCCATGGGGCTGTCCTAGGTGTTGGCTTGGTGTTCCTGATGCAGGACTCCTCAGGGAGGCAGGCAATGCCTTAAGACTGACAATTGAGCTGGGGGAACTTTCTATAGCTCACCTCTGGTGACTGTACCCCAGTTGGACCTGAATATCCCTGTGTTCCCTTAGGCCTGCCCCCTCAAGAATGAGGGCAGAGCAGTTGTGTGACAGTGAAGCTCAGGGGACAGAGTGCAGTTATCCTCTGCTGACTGTGCCTAAGGTGGTCTAAGCAGGCATGGAATTGGTGGGGAGGAGAGTCTAAGCTGGATGTTCCTTGGGGCCCCCAGAGGCCTCCTTGAGAAGGCGAAAGACAGAGACTGGGAAGAGCATGAAGATTAGCTCTGCTGGCAGAGTCCCAGGTTAATCAGACAAGCCTGTGCTTTCTTTATCATTACAAAAATAGTGATTCACTAGTATTTTAATTAGGTTTTAAGACAGCGGTTCTCAACTTGTGGCTCATGACCACTTTGGGCCAGGGGCCACATATCAAATATCCTGCATTTCAGATATTTACATTACAATTCATAACAGTAGCAAAATTACAGTTATGAAGTAGCAACAAAATTTTGTGGTTAGGTGTCACCACAACATGAGGAACTGTATTAAAGGGTCACAGCATTAAGAGGGTTGAGAACCACTGCTTTAAGATATATTGAGGTTAAATATCTGTGTTCAACCTGCCAATCTAAGTTGGGAGTCTCACTGCTTTTTGATTCATTTTATTCATATAGTTTGAATACATTATATTAAAAACAACATTTAGAATATTGTCACATTTATAAAGTAGTCTCTGTCAATCTGTTTTCCTAGTTAATGTTTCCTCATTAGTGTTTATTTCTAACATTATTTTATCTATTTTTTTCATCCTACTCTGTAAGTATAGTGAGATTTTTGGCATATTAATTGCATAATATTAATGATATTTATTTCTGAGTGATATGGCTTAGGTAATTCTTTGATTTCTAATATTTTATTACTTGTCTTTTAGAAAAATTATACACAACAGTCCATTTTACATAAATGATAAAATAATCATATAAATACATCCCAAATTAATGTCTTGGAAAAGAAGGGTATTCTTCAAATATACATGAGGGTTTGTCAACAGCAAAAATGTTAAAAAGGACAATGACTAAAATAGGTTAATTGTTTCTATGATGGCAAAGGGTCTTGCATCCTTGTGTCCATGTGGCAATTTGAATTTGATCTTAGAGGGCACGAAGTATACACTAATGCATACAATATCAAACTTAAAATCTCATGAATCATAAGACATCCATTGATATATATATATATACTTATATGTATGTATATATACATATGCATATATACATATATATGGAGTCAGTGTAACTCTGTAGATGAACAAAAACTTTATTTCTAAAAGTAAAACTATAATTTGGTCACAAGTAGTACAAAATAACATAAGCAAAAAATTATTTAAAAATTTCTCAGCATTATCAACATGAAATATGAATGCCTATTTCTTAAATATGAAATGTCAATAGATGAATGTTATCTGGGAGGAGAAACTCAACATTATCTATCAATGATACTTATCATCCCAAAGTCAAGATAAATGGAGCATAATAGGAGAAGGAAAAAAATGAAATCATGGACATTTGCTAGGCATGAATATTATTACCCTTCAGTTTTGACTAGTGTAATAGGATCATAACTTCCTGCTTCTGAGTCCTGTACTCAAGTAAAAAAGTAACCTTACCATTTTCCAGCTGAAAGTAAAAAATTAAGAGCTCATGTCATGTGATATAAACACAGAAGCAAGGAAAGTAAAAGGGATGATAGGCAAAGTAGGTAGGTTAATATAGAGGGAGAGGAAGGGAGGAAAGATAGTTCAAATTCTTAATTTCTAATTTAGAATTCATCCTATGGAATTATAAGAAAATTTATAATGTGATAACAGTAGCCATAACAATATTCATAGTAAAAAATAACGTAGGATTAAATGTCAGTGAAAACAGAATTATCTAGTCTTCATGTTATTTGTTTTGTTCATGTGTTTATCCTGCTCTATAATAGAGCAAAAGTAGACATTTTGAGGAAAGAAATTCTCATGTCCTTTATTTAATTACCTTAATGGTAGCAGGCATCAAAAATTTCAAGAGAATCATTTTAATTGAGTCCTTCATTGAGTTCACAAAGAATTCTAAAAGAAACACAATACTGGAGAAAAACTTTTGAAATTTCTCAAGGCTAGATTTACACCTTCTGTGTAGTTTAAATTATTGAATTTCTGAGATTGACAATATGAACTTTAGTAGATGCTAATATTTCAAAGAATGCATGCAATGTGCATATATCTTTATATAGTATATTAATACATTTATTAATTCTTTCATTCACTCAGTACTTTTTGGATTTCTACTATCTGAAAAAGTTGATCAGCATTAAGGACAAAAACATTACTAAGACAAAAATTTGAACTATTCCTGCTCTTGAATAGTTCAAAAAATAGCAGGAAAGCAGTGATATGAAAAAGATGATTATACAAATCATTACAAACCTTTCAGTAAAATGTGCACGAAGTTCTATGAAGTAAATGAGATAGTGAATAATCCAGCCTGGGGGTAGAATACACAGAGAAGCTGATACATGATAAGTGATAAAGGAGCAATATTCAGGATTATTATATGAAATCTGACTGTTTTGTCACAGAAGGGATAGCTATAGCAAAAATAATGACATTAGCTATTTGCCAGGGGCAAAACATTAAATACTTGACATGAACTATTTTCTTATCTACTAACCAGAATGATAGCTGATGCTATTAGAAGAAGACTGAAATTTTAGGAAACAATTTTCTCAGGATCACAGAGGCAGAAAACAGGAAATATTTGATGAATGAGATCATACAACATTCATAATATGAGAATTGAAGTATCTCTCTTTCTCTTTTTTTTTTTTTTTTTTTGGTTTTTCGAGACAGGGTTTCTCTGTATAGCCCTGGCTGTCCTGGACTCACTTTTTAGACCAGGCTGGCCTCGAACTCGCAAAGATCCACCTGCCTCTGCCTCCCAAGCACTGGGATTAAAGGCGTGTGCCACCACCGTGCAGCGGGAGTTGAAGTATCTCATCATCAAATTATAATGGCTTGAGAGATCAAGTGATTCATATAACAGTATCCAGCAACATGGCCTAAATATCTTCAACTTCTCTTTGGAAGGAGTCAGAAGCTGCTCATTTAGTCTTCTTTCAGAAAACGTAACCCTTAGCATTACAAAGCATTCCACCAATTGTAATAACTTCTCACAGGGCCATTGTCTACTGAGCAGAATGACACATGTTGACTTATTTCTGTTGGCTGAAATCAAACGGATATTTTCTTTAATATATATTTATTGCTTCAGGTTACATCTCCATCACAGTGTCCTCTTTCCAACACCTCCCAGTCCTGCCCTCCCACCCTCTACCCCCTAACCCTTCCATCCCACTCCTCTGGAGTGGAGTGTCCCTACATAACAGTCCCCACCCCAGTTCAGCAGTCATATGAGGGCCAAGAGCCTCCTCATACACTGGAGGCATATAAGGCAGCACCATTAGGGCAAGTACATCTACACAATGGAATACTACTCAGCCATCAGAAACAAGGAAATCATGCAATTTGCAGCCAAATGGATGGAACTAGAGAAGCTCATCCTGAGTGAGTAACCCAGCCTCAGAAAGACGCACATGGCATCTCTTCACTTATAGTCGGATTTTAGCCTTATAGTACAGGATAACTCTACTACAACCAACGCACCAAATGGAACATGAACATAGACTTTTTTTCCCCTGTCAAAGGGGTATTTTTAATGATCCTTTTGAGTCTGAATATCACTTTTCTACTTTAAAACCAGTGGGTGCTTTTGTCCTGGAGACAGGATCTCCAGGATCCTGATGTGGCCAAGGCTGGTCTGAAACTGTATCAATTAAGAATGAGCTTGAAAAAAGAATGAAAAAAAAAAAAGAATGAACTTGAATTCCTTATTGTCTTGACTTCACCTCCTAAGTGCTAGGATTAAAGGCATGTGACATCATGCCCAGCTTAAAAATGATGTTTTCAATGTATTTGTTTTCTTTTTATTTGCAAATAGGCTTATAATATGAATGATACATGACTACTTCCTTTTTCCTTACAAAATTTCTTTTTTATTATGTTTACATATTACTTCCAGTTACATCTCCATCATAGCCTGCTCCCTCCACCCTTCTCAGTCCCACCTGCCCACCCTCTTACCCCTCTCCCACCTATCCTACTCCTCCAGTGTGCAGTGTCCCACATCTCAACTCCCCTCAGTTCATCAGTCATATGAAGGCTAAGAACTTCCTCTTGCACTGGGGGCCTACTTGGCGGTTCCACTAGGGCACAGTGTCCTACTAACAGGTAACAAAGTCCATATTCCTGTTCCTTTCAGTTTGTTGGTTGTAGGATAGTTATACTGTACTGTATGGCTAACATCCAGTTATAAGTGAATACATATCATGTGCATCCTTCTGAGTCTGGGTTAGCTTGCTCAGGATGAGTTTGTCTAGATCCATCCATTTGATTGCAAATTGCATGATTTCCGTGTTTCTGATAGCTGAGCAGTATTCCATTAGATAAATGTACTTTTTTAATCCATTCTTCGGTTGAGGGACATCTGGGTTGTTTCCAGTTTCTAGCTATTACAAATAAAGCGGCTATAAACATAGTTGAGGAGATTCCCTTGTGGTTTGGTGAGGAATCTTCTGGATGTATACCCAGGAGTGGTATGGCTAGGTCTTGAGGTAGAGACAAAATTTCTTCTTAAGTGGTCTTATATTTTTTGTTTTATATTTCACTGGATGTTTGACTACTCTCTATGAGCCTCATTCAGTAAATATCTATTGAACTCCTTAATTTAGGCACAGTTATTAGCATTATTTTAAAAATCTTTAACATTTTAAAGTGGGTATTATGCATCTCATGTAAAAAATTGAACTTGGAAAATTTGACACATGGTTCAAGATCATGCTTGTTTAAGGTCATTTACTCAGCAAAAATTAGATTCAAATTTTTTCGTGCAATTACCATTATTTGCTCAACAAGAACAGGTCTTTGCATAAATAAAAATATTTCTCTTATAGCATGGCTAAGATAAAACTGCCACACATGGATCTAGAAAGATGTCTCAGCAGTTAAGATCTCTGGTTATTCTTGCAGAGGATTCAGGTTCAGTTCCCAGCACCCAAATGGTCACTTACAACTGTCCATAACTCCAGTTCCAGGGGATCTGATGCCCTCTTCTTATCTGCATACATACTAGACATGCATGTGATACACAGACATGCATGCAGGCCAAACACTCATGTACATAAAATAAAAGTAAACCATCACACATTAAACAATTCAAGATAGTTAATATCTGCATTAAAAAGTTTAATTCAGTACATAAGTGGTACAGGTTAGAGTTGATGTAGCCAATGGTAATATGGGATTAGGTTAATTTGTGGGGAGAACAAAACCGAAAAGATATTTCCTTGAATGAAGGAAAAACATCAGCAATTATGTTGAGTTGACAGTAAACATGTGATTTGAAGACAAATAAAAAAACTTTTCCTAATTATAATGGTTTCACAAACAAAGCAATGCTTTTAGCCTTGCCTTTGATATGTTTTTGGCTGAAATTGTATGAGAGTATTAAAACAAAACCTGGATGGAGAACCTGAAGCCACGAATACCTTCTTATTAATGTGCAGAAAACTAGAATGGCAGCTGCTTAATTTGACAGACAGTTGTGTACACACACACACACACACACACACACACACCAATGTAGGGGGAACTTAATGCAGGTTAAACGAGGTTTAGTTGATCACATGTATGCACCAAAAATATTTTACTGTTTTTAGTTTTAGTTTAGTGAATCTATGCATATTACATATCCTACTTGCAATCATTTTTTTTCTCAGAAATTCATCCATTGACATGCACAAACATGCATGTGAGCAGATGTTTTCAAGTACCTTTGGCAGGAGAATTTAATGCCTTGTACACATCACACCTGCCATGTCATGCTTATTGATTGAACGATTCAGCTCAATGAAAGGTACTGGGTGAGATATTAATTTTAAAATGAAAACTTTCACATCTGCTAATGCCTGTCAGTCTCTGGAGTGAATATGTCATTCAAGCCAATGGAAGTGGGCAGAAGCAGCCTTCATGGGTAGGGCTGACAATTTATTTTGAGTCTGCTGAATTACTTTTATTGTTACCCCATACTTATAGGCAGACCTCTTCTTTCATTAAGCTCCAGTGCTCACAATACTCCTGAAAATAGCTCTAGTGGCTTAGGACCCACCCATCTTCCTAGGTTTTCATATAAATGGAATATTTGTAGTAGTTGAGTGATAAATGGTGAGATAATGGTGTTTTACAGGCAGTGAAATGACAAGGTCAGTTTTAATTAAGATGAGATCAATCTCAGTCTGTATTACACACTTCTGATTAGGTTATTTCAAATTAACATAAGTTTTTGGAAACTTCGCTGAAGTCAGTAGTGTTAAACACCAGCTGTGCTGGCAGAGAAGCGTGGGATATGAGAAGGAGATAGCATTCACATTGAAATTAGCACTTGGCACAATATAATTCTCTGATTGCAAACTATGTGGAGTTGCCTGTGCTAATTGGTTGATTTTATTTGAAGCAGATGTTGTTAGCTTTCCCACTAATGATCTGGAGAGAAATTCTTTTGAAAGACATGCCATGTTAGGATCTCTGCAGTATAATAAGCTAATTACAACTTTAAGTACTTGCAGTAATTAGCACAATGTGTATAAAGTGCTCCTGATCTTTTCACCCTGCTGCATTATTGTCAGGGCAGCTTGAAAAACAAAAAGGAATGCTAGCTGGATTGAGTCTCTCTGGTCTAGCCTCTTCATTTCCCAGACTTCTGCACTAAAGAGGTAATAAACTCAACTCTTAAATCCTTCTCTACTAGGCAGCCAGAAAGATTTAGGATCAACCGCCTATCCTGTAGCACCCAAAGACTGGAGAGTGAAATTTACCTTTAACACATGTGCTGTTAAGGCCAGTGAGATTGTCTAATATTAAAAAGCCAAAGTATTTGAAGACATCATTAGTATATTTATCTCATGTTCATTTGACCCTTTATCTACTCAGACTAGGAATTAAAACTCTGTTTTGCTTGGGAATATTGCTCCACCAGACTTCTAAGTTAAAGCTCTGACTCCCATGTATAAAAAGCTTTATGTGCTTGGTATTTCTGTATGCCTAAAATTGAGTCTTTCCATATTTCCAAAAATCAGGTTGATACAAACATGAATTTGGCTTATACTAATTATGATAGCACAGATGCAACATAAGTTGGTGTGGAGAGAGTGGGAAAGGTCAAATGAATGAATCAGAAAGAAAATAGTCAATATATTCTTAACAGCATAGCAAGCAAGCTAGGAAAAGTTCCTTCCATAAGGTAGGAAATTCTCATAGGAGTGAATCTGACATTTGCAGCAGATGACTTTTTAGTATCTATGAAGAGGTAAGTTTATCAGTAGAAAATAAAGCAAAATGTCACTACTTTAATGTCTTTGTGGCCTTAAAAAGGACTAGGAGGTCTAGGAGTGTGCCCTTTTATTTTTTCTTTTTCTTATTTATTCTTCTCTCAAAGAGTACATCCTGACTGAAGTTTCCCCTTCCTCCACAGCTCCCAGCACAACTCTCACCTCCCTTCTCTCCCACATATCTACGCCTCCTCCTCTGTTTCCCTTCAGAAAATTGCAGGCCTCCCAGAGATATCAACCAAACATGACATAAGTTTCAATAAGACTATACACCCTCCCCTCATATCAAGGCTGGACAAGCCAACCTAGTAGGAGGAAAAGGGTCCCAAGAGCAGGCTCTTTTAAGATCTAGTGTTTGAGATATGCAAGCATGACAGATCCTTCTTCGGGAATGAGTGAATGCATCTAACTTTTATAACTTCTCAAGTTTCTTTTCTTTCTGGTTTTCTACTCCTCAGATACTTTTTGAATAGTTGAGGACTAATAAGTTTTCCATGTAAATTACCTTTAAATAAGTCAGATGGCTCATTCCCTTGACTCTAATTTCTGATGTCAGATTCTGTACTCCAGAAAGAGGTAGAAATTTTCCTTATTTATATTTCAAGTGCTATGTTCTCAGTTCTAGAATCAAAAGCTAATATTCCTGTGGTTACTCCATTTGCATCTATTTGTGCAGAATTTCACAAGACAAACAGCCAAAGTCTTGACATATTCCACAGGATGGATTCTCAAGGGAGGAGAAGTGAAGAAAAATTGTCACAGCTATTTTTGAAGAGCTAAACTAAAGTAGTCTTGGAGAGATTCATCTTAAGAAATTATTACAAGGAAGAGAGATTGAAGGTTAAAGGGGACCCTAATGCTGTAAATGTTTTACGTAAATACTTTATGATTATGAAACCTTACTGACATAAGTAATGACATATAAAAGAGAAAAATGTTATTTTTGTTTCTTTGTAAGTCCAAAACTTGTGAAGTACTCAGTGGAATACAACAGGAAAAATAACTCTGCTTAGTGAAACATTGAATGACAAAGTTTAGACCAAATATGGTATAACATATGGCATGTTTTAAGTATTAGAGAAAGGGTAAATGAATGATTATTTGTTTAGTTAATGTAATCTGTGTCAGTGCCATGTGGCTTAATGTGTTTCCATACCCCTGAAAATATTGTCATTAATTCAATGTACTCAAAATGGCACTTATTTATCTAAATGATCTCAAGCTTCTTACTGGTCCTTTATGTAAATGTTCAGTGTGCACACTGGATAGTTTACGTTTTGGAATGTAGCATCTTTATCGATAGGAGTTAGCTATCTCCTTGTCTCTAGGAAGGATTCACATAGCTAGCAATGGAGCATCTGTTAGAGTAAAACAAATCTCTCTGACAATAAGCAGATACAAATAAATTCTTTCATTAGTGGAGATTCTGTGTTGTTACCTTATTTGGTTTACCTAGACCTAAAGCATCTCTTATTTACTCCTTGTATAATACTGCATTTATAAAAATACGAATTACATTCCCATCAGTATTTTTTTTACTCACTAGACATGATCTGTATTATTTTGTTATACTAGGGATGGAACCTACAGCCTCATACATGCTAGGCATGTACTCTACCACCGAATTATACTTTAGTCACATTTTCACATAATTTCGTCCATATTTTCATACATTTGAGAAAATTGGAAGTTGTTAAATTATTGCTAGATGGTTGAAATGCAATTATATATATGAATGATGAATACCATGTTAGATATAGATGTACAACTATATATAACAGACATTTGCTTTAAATTATCATGTAAATAAATGTTTATAAGTACATATATACATACGTATGTATATATATTTCTGTATTTGTAGATTATTGTACAAAAGACTATAACAAAATGATTCATTTTATAAAATTGCTATGTTCTGATAATACTTATGTGGAATGTGGCAATGGCTAATCCATGACTTTTTTCCTATAAAAAATAACAGTTTGACATATGACACAGCTAGATGACTTTTGAAACTTCACAGCTTTCTAGGATTACAGAATTTCCTTAAAGAGAATATCTTGGCTTTAAGAGGAATTGACCATTCATAAAAATCATACTCACAGCTGGACTTTGATGTTTCAGCATGGCACTCATCTGTTCTGCCACAAATTTATGAAGCAAGTAGTTCCATGTGACTTCCTCCTAGAAAGCCTACAGAAACCATTCCTTCTAGTTGCAAATATGCAAAGTGGGGACAAAGGACTCTCATTTAGTTGTTGAGAAACAATTAAAAACTAATTTTTTAGCATCAGAGAACTGTTATTTGATCTTTAGAGGCTACAACAATTACATACAAAAGTCTTTCATGTACAAATTCTAAAAGTTAGTTCCATGCTTTCATGTTTGTACTATCACCATTTGCTAGGGTTGGACTAAAT
Organism: Lophiomys imhausi; assembly: GCA_907164525.1. Lineage (NCBI taxonomy): Eukaryota > Metazoa > Chordata > Mammalia > Rodentia > Muridae > Lophiomys > Lophiomys imhausi. The sequence goes on along the minus strand of CAJQZJ010000241.1, from coordinate 662,652 downwards.
AATATCATTTTGCAAAATAGATTTTCTCCTAGTTCCAAATACATTTTTCTTTTTGCCACAAAACCTTGAAAAAACAAACTCCCTGAGGCACCAGAAATAGGAGCAAGTGGGGTGGGTTGGCTACAGACCAGAGCAGCACAATGGGTTTCTGTTTCCTTTCTGTTCATCACTTTCCCTTTCCCTTCAAAGCACATACAAAGCCCTGCATGACTTTATGGTTTCAAGCTCCAGTTTTACAATTTTTCCAGTGTGTGTTAGGAAGAAATTGAAATGCAAACTTCAATCCTCTGAATCAATCACATTGTTTGGGGTTATAGGAAGAAGGAGTGGCATGGGGATGCCTTTTTCTCTCTCTTTTAAAAATTCTACTGTGTGAAACAATACACATCCTTGCTGCTCAATGAAACATTCAACTTATTTTTTTTAAAAAGCGTAACTCTTATTTAATTTTGCAAAATAATAGCTTAGCCACTGAGAAAATTGTGTGGTGGAAAGAGAATTTCTTCCTGATGAGGGATTATGCTCGGCAGATCTGCAATAGAATACTGTGTCACTTGTTTCTATATGCTACTTTCTCTCCTCTGAGCACACGCCATTTCACATAAACCTCCAATATAAGTTATTGGGTTGAGAATTTGGCAGGCCTACGAGTCAAGAAGGGATGGTTTCAGTTCCAGTCATAGCAGGTAATGCATCTGGGAATGAAGGTTTCAATATCGCTTCAAAGAAGCTGGAAATGACTAATGCATGACTAACTATCATTTAAGACAAAAACATTAGTGTCTGAACTATCATAGGAATGAGTGATCTTCTAAGCTTGGAAGAGGAGAGAAGAAGGTGAAAGAATCATTGAGACGAAGATTTCGGAACAACTACACTGTTGGTGTTAAATGCAATCAATTCTTCAGACAGGCTTCAGCAGATGGAGTTTTAATACTAATGCCCTCTATAGGCAGTTACTGAAGAATTATAGCATTAATTTGTTTTAAATATTTTTAAAAAGACAGTTTTATTAAACATCACAGTTATCAAGTAAAAATCTAAAATAAATCTCTTTGTCTCTTATAAAATAGTATATGACCATAGGGTTTTGATTTGGTGACAATAGGCCTTCTTTTAAAAAAATTATTTATTTATTGCTGCAGATTACATGTCCATCATAGTGTCCTCTTTCCACCCCTCCCAGTCCCGCCCTCCCATCCTCTACCCCCTATCCCTTCCATCCCACTCCTCTGGAGTAGAGTGTCCCTACATAACAGTCCCCCGCCCCAGTTCAGCAGTCATATGAGGGCCAAGAGCCTCCTCATACACTGGGGACCTACAAGGCAGCACCACTAGGTCAAAGTGTCTCATTGACAGGGAGAAAAAGAAAAAGTCTATGTCCATGTTCCCTTTGGTGCGTTGGTTGTAGTACAGATATCATGTACAATATCGCTAAAATCCGACTATAAGTTAATAGATGCCATGTGCATCCTTCTGAGTCTGGGTTAGCTCACTCAGGATGAGCTTCTCTAGTTCCATCCATTTGGCTGCAAATTGCATAATTTCGCTGTTTTTGATGGCTGAGTAGTATTCCATTGTGTAGATGTACCACAGTTTTTTAATCCATTCTTCGGTTGAGGGACATCTGGGTTGTTTCCAGTTTCTAGCTATTACAAATAAGGCTGCTATGAACATAGATGAAGAAACTTTCTTGTGATTCGGTGAGGAATCATTTGGGTGGATACTCAGAAGTGGTATGGCTGGGTCCCGAGGCAGAGCTATTCCAATTTCTCTAAGATATCACCAGACTGACGTCCATAGTGGTTGCACAAGGACCATATCTGGAAATAATAAAGGCAATATACAGCAAGGCAGTAGCCAACATCAAATTAAATGGAGAGAAACTTCAAGCATTTCCTCTAAACTCAGGGACAAGACAAGGATGCCCAATTTCATCATATCTCTTCAATATAGTATTTGAAGTTCTTGCTAGAGCAATAAGACAACTAAAGGAGATCAAAGGGATACAAATTGGAAATGAAGAAGTCAAATTATCCCTATTTGCAGATGATATGATAATATACATAAGTGACCCCAAAAATTCCACCAGAGAACTCTTAGAGCTGATAAACATCTTCAGCAAGGTGGCTGGATACAAAATTAATTTAAAAAAAATCAGAAGCCCTTCTTTATACAACAAATAAATGGGCTGAGAAAGAGATCAGGGAAACAACACCCTTCACAATAGCCACAAACAATATAAAATACCCAGGGGTAACTCTAACCAAGCAAGTGAAGGACCTGTACAACAAGAACTTCAAGTCCTTGAAGAAAGAAATTGAAGAGGCCATCAGAAAGAACATGGAAAGATCTCCCATGCTCATGGATAGCTAGGATCAACATAAAAATGGCCATCCTACCAAAAGCAATATACAGATTCAATGCAATTCCTACCAAAATATCAACACAATTCTTTTTAGACCTGGAAAAAGCTATTCTTAATTTAATATGGAACAACAAATAACCCAGAATAGCTAAATCAATCCTTACAATAAAAAAAAAAAACATCTGGGGGTATCACCATACCATATTTCAAGCTGTACTACAAAGCAATAGTAATAAAAACAGCATGGTACTGTTATAGAAACAGACGAGTGGATCAGTGGAATTGAATTGAAGACCCAGAAATGAACCCACACACCTATGGTTACCTAATTTTTGACGAAGAAGCCAAAATAGACCTTCTTTTTAAGGAAGCAGTTTTAGGTTGCCAAAAAATTGAATGGAAGTCAGAGACTCCATTGATCCCCTTCCCCAACATGCAAAACCTTATTAACAACCTTTTCACACTAGAATGGCACATTATCATAATTGTCTGAACTTAAACCAATGCTCCAAAACCCATAGTCCACATAGTTGTTCCTAATATAGCAATCCTTTGGATTTAGACATATGTGCAATATTTTAGTATCACAAAGAATAGTTTCACTGCTCTAAACATTCTGTGCCCTGCCAACACATGCATCCCACATGCTTTCCAAAAGAAATCATGCAGTAGTAGTAGAAGTGATTGCATCAGCATTGATTACATTCATTTAAATGCTAGAACCATGAAAACTAGTCTTTATGTCTGTATGTGCTCACTTCTTTCCTACCCTACTTAAATATCTGCCACTATGGCAGGAGTTCTCAATCTGTGTGTTACAACCACTTTGTGGGTTGCATTTCAGATATTTATATTATAAGTACAACAGTAGTAAATTTACAGTTATGAAGTAGCAACAAAATAATTTTATGGTTTGGAGTCACCACAACATGAGAAACTATATTAAAGATACACATTAGGAAGGTTGAGAACCACCACTATAGCTTTTTAGGTTGGACATTTGATGGGCTAGGTGAGTTTGGAATATACACCCTTTATGGACCCATATCTTTTGTGATTTTGTTTATTGCCAGGCCTTCAACAATATGAGAGAGGCCTCTTGTGTTTTTCTGTGCTTCCCTGTGAACTTATTTCACTGAAATGATAACAAGCATTAAAAATGATAAGACTTAACATTTTAGGACTTTGAGTGTGGAGACTCAAGGTAAGAATCTCTATTAACAGTTGAAAACTTATACATATTGTATTCATTTTAATGAGAAAGCTTATAACCCTTATCATCTAATTTATGAATTAAGAATAACAAGTTTTGATTGTGAGAATAACTCTGATATGAAGGTAAATCATCAGTAGTATTTTTATCTTGATGTCACCATGGCCCATAGAGGTTTAGTTATAATTTTGAAGCCTAGGTAGTTAATATTTTCTACATTGTCAAGACTATTAATTTAATTGGCTTTGGAAAAAGTTGGTTATAAAAAATGAAGGTTACTACCCACTCAAGGAAGCAGATATTATTTACCTGCCATAACATAAATTTGTTCAAAATAAACTCAATGGTATTTTTTTGTAGACTTTTGGTCTCATTTTGCCTTTTTAAAAAACATTTATTTATTTGTTTATTAAAGTTATATCTCAATCACAACCATCTCCCTCCTCCCCTCCCAGCTCCATTCTCCTAACCTGTTCCCCCTTCCCTCCTCTCCTCCTGATGTGAGGGGTGCCCCACGCATATCAAGCCCCCTCAGTTCATCAGTCACATTAGGGTTAAGAGTTTTTTTTTTCACTAGGGCCCAACATGGCAGCCCAGCTAGGATAAGGTTTTCTACTAACAGGCACCATAGTACATGACAGACACTCCCTCCTCCACCACTTGCTAAGGGATCTGTATGAAAGCCAAGTTGCCTATCATATGTATAGGGAGGACTAGGACTGGTGTGTATATATATATGCTTTTATTTTTCCTTTTATTGGTTAGTGTTTCAGTCTCTGTAAGTCTCTAGGGGCCTAGGTTGGTTGGTTCTGTTGATTTTCATGTGGTGTTCTTATCCCCTCCAGGTCTCTCTTTTCTTCCTCTCTCTCTCTTATATAGTAATCCCAGAACTCCACCTAATGTTTGACTGCGTGTCTCAGCATCTGTTTTGATCTGGTGCTGGGTGGAATTTCTCAGAGGATAGTTATGTTGGATTCCCATTCCTTTGGGTGTGTGGGCTGTAGGATAGTTATCCTGTATTATAAGGCTAAAAGCCAGTTATAAGTGAATACATGCCATGTGCATATTTCTGGGTCTGGGTTAGTTCACTCAGGATGAGCTTCTCTAGTTCCATCCATTTGGCTGAAAATTACATAATTTCCTTTTTTTCTGATAGCTGAGTAGTATTCTGTTGTGTAGATGTACCATAGTTTTTTAATCCATTCTTCAGTTGAGGGACATCTGTGTTGTTTCCAGTTTCTAGCTATTACTAATAAAGCTGCTATGAGCATAGTTGAGCCAATCTCCTTGTGGTTTGGTGAAGAATCTTTTAGATATATGACTAGGACTGATATGGCTGAGTCTTGAGGTAAAACTATTCCAAGTTTTCTGAGATATCGCCATATTGATTTCCATAGTGGTTGCACAAGCCTGCATTCCCACCTGCAATGCAGGAGTGTTCCCCTTTCTCCACATCCTCACTAGCATGTGCAGTCACTTGAGTTTTTGATCTTAGCCATTCTGACAGGTGCGAGATGGAGTCTCAGAGATGTTTTGATTTTCATTTCCCTGATGACTAAGAATGTTGATCATTTCTTCATGTGCCTCTTGGTCATTAGCGATTCCTCTTTCGTGAATTATCAATTTGGTTCTGTACCCCACTTTTTGATTGGATTATTTGGTTTGTTGGTGTTTAATTTCTTGAGTTCTTTAGCCCTCTGTTGGATGTGTGGTTGGTAAAGATCTTTTCCCAATCTGAAGGTTGCTGTTTTGTTCTAATGACAGTGTCCTTTGCCTTACAGAAGCTTTTCAGTTTCATAAATTCCCATTAATTGATTGTTGATCTTAGAGCCTGAGCTATTGGTGTTCTGTTCAGGAAGTTGTCGCCTGTGCCAATGAGTTTGAGGCTTTTCCCCACTTTCTCTTCTATTAGATTTAGTGTGTCCAGCTTTATGTTAAGGTCCTTGATCCACTTAGACTTTAGTTTTGTACAGGGTGATAAGTATGGGTCTATTTGCATTCTTCTACATGTTGGCATCCACCATTTGTTGAAGATGCTGTCCGTTTTCCATTGTGCAGTTTTGGCTTCTTTGTCAAAGATTAGGTGACCATAGATGTGTGGGTTCATTTCTGGGTCTTCAATTCGATTCCATTGACCCACTGGTCTGTTTCTATGCCAATACCATGCTGTTTATTACTATTGCTCTGTAGTATAGCTTGAAATCAGGGATGGTGATACATTCAGATGTTATTTTATCATACAGGATGTTTTTGCTATGCTAGGTTTATTTGGGTAGTTTTTTGTTTTATTTTGTTTTTATCTTACTCGTATTTTGCTTGTTTATTTCAATATTTGTTTTGTGGGGTTCTTTTTATGCATGTTTTTCTTGTTTGTTTGTGAAAAAAGAGAGAGAGAGAAAAGAAAAAAAGTTGCTTCTGGAGGGAGGTGAGGAGGTTCTGGGAGAAATTGTTGGAGAGGAAATCATGATCAAAATATATTGTATGAAAAAAATTTCAACAAAAATGTTTTTAAAAAGTGACTTGTTTCCAAAGTATATAGTAGAGTAAAGGAAAGAGAGTAAATTTTCAGTTAAGGAATCTTGAGTATTATTATGTTATTAGGTGATAAATATAAATAATTGGGGATATCTACTATCTCCCAAGGTAATATAATGAGAAAGGTACTCTATCCTTATGACAGTCTTCCCCCAAATACCTAACCCTAGTCTAGTCATGAGAGAAACATCAGACAAGTCAACTTTGAGGTAGTTTCTATAGGATATCAATCAGGTCAGTATGAAAGGGAAGGAAAAAAACCAAACCAAAACCAAAAACCCAATAAACTGTTACAGTTCAGAGACTGGTGAGGGGTGACAAGTAATTTATTAAGTCTGGTGTCATTGGAAGATCCTGGAAAAGAAAGATACTATTATAGGAAATAGCAGTATCTAAATAAAATTATAATGACTAGCAGCATTTCTGTGTTGGCCTTTTAGTTTTGACAAATATATTGTGGAGATGCAAAGATAAGTTACCTGAATTTTTAAAAAAAGATTTATTGTTTTTTCTTGTGTGTCTGTTGATCAGAAGATAATTTTTTGGTAAATTATTTAATGTTCTTTTATTGTAAACGATACAGCAAGGTGATTAAAAATGTCTCAGAATCTTCCAATATTAAAAATTACTGTGTAGGATTAAAAAGTTTAAATCTAATATGCTTTTTGAATGCCACACATGCAATATTAGTTATTTCAATAATAGGGAACAGAAAAATATGTCATTCACCACATAGAGGAAGACCTGGAGCTATATTTTTATACAATTAAAATGCAGAAGATAGGGATCCTGAAGTGGCCACCTCCTGTAGCCAGGTGAGATTTCCAGTGGAGGGAAGGGAGCACTACCCCACCCACAACACCCTCTGCCAAAAATTTGTCCTGCCTACAAGATATGCATGGATAAAGATGGAGCAGAGATTGAGGGAATGGCCAATCAATGACTGGCCCAACTTGAGAACCACCCCGTGGGAGAGAGCCTACCCCTGACAATATTAATGATACTCTCTTATGCTTGCAGACAGGAGCCTAGCATAGCTGTCTGAGAGGCTTCATCTAGTAGCTGATTGAAAGAGATGCAGAGACCCACAGTCAAACATTAGGTGGAGCTCCAGGAGTCTTGTGGAAGAATGGAAGGAAGGACTAAGGGACCAGGAGAGGTCAAAGACACCACAAGATGACCTACAGAGTCAAATAACCTGCACCCGTGGTGGCTCATAGAGACTGTATCACCAACCAAAGATCATATGGGCTGGACCTAGCACAGATGTGCAGTTTGGTCTTCATGTTGGTCCCCTAACAACTGGAGCAGCGGCTGTCTCTGACTCTATTGCCTTCCTTTGGATCCCTTTCCACTAGCAGGGCTGCTTTGTCTGACTTCAGTGGAAGAAGATGTGCCTAGTCCTACTGTGACTTGATATGCCAGGATGAGTTGGGATCCATGGGGAGCCTCAGAGGAGAAGAAGGGAGGGGAATAGGAGAAGGAAGGGGTGAGATAGGGAAACTGGAAGGGGAAGAAGGAGGGAGGCTGCGATTGGGATGCAAAGTGAATAAATAATGAAAAAATAAAAGAACTAAACTTTCAGTAGTAACAGAAGGTAACTTTTTGGGAGTTGGTTCTCTCCTTCTGCCTCAGCTGTGAGGCAGAATCTGTCTTGTTTCTGTCGCTACACTGTACATATAAACTTTAGTTGGTTCACCTGTCTCTGCCTCCCATAAGTGATGGAGTGCTGGGTTGACAGAAGCTTGCTGGTACATCAAGGTTTTTCCCGCCCTCCATGGGCTCCAGAGATCAAACTCCGGTCATCAGTCTTGTATCCTTGAGCCTTCTTTCAAGCACTAGGGAGGCAGAGACAGGCTTGTATGAGTTTGAGGACAGCTTGATCTACACAGTGAGTTCTAGGACAGCCAGGTATATGCAGAGAAACCCTGTCTCAAAAAACAAAATGAAACAAAACAAAACTAACCAACCAAAAACCCATTGAATCCAATTGGTGTTGTCTATGTTAGGTATGTTAGACCTAATAAAGGCTACACATTAAAAGAAAAATAATTTTCCCTCTTCTAGTGGCTATTGATTACTAATAATTTTGTAATTAGTGGTGGGACTTCGTGCCCACCTTCCCCCTCCAGGCTGGTAGTTTTGTCTGCCTTGAACTTGGGCAGATCCTGCTCATGCTGGCACAACTGCTGTATGTTCATATGTGCAGATGCCCTATTGTGTTCAGAAAACACTGTTTCCTCGTAGTTATTCAATGACTCTGGCTCTTTCTTCCTCCTCTCCCACAGTGACTCTGAGCATTAGGAGGATGGGGTATGATATAGATGTCCCAATTATAACTGAACACTCTTCAGTCATTATTTTCTGCACCTTGACTAGTTGTGGGTCTCTGTTTTCATCACCATCTAGTCCAAAAGGAAGCTTTTCTGATGAGGTTTGAGAGATGAATTAATCTTCAGGTATAATACGAAGTCATTACAAGCTGGTTTAATATTATGTCCCATTTGTAGTAACAGCAGCAACAGCAGCAATAGTAGGCTCTCCCCTATAGCCTAAAGCCCATCTAGCCACAGGTTCTTGTCTCAAATAACTGTGTGAGCTGCCATTCCATATTGTGGAGCAGGCCTTAAATCCAACCAAAAAGTAGTTGGTTACTCCCATGACATTCAAGTCACTATTATACCAATGGCATATCTTAGCAGGCAGGTTGTTATTGTTGTCCACACAGTTCACATCTAGTAAAGACTAATATAGCTTTTCTCCTCTGGTAGCATGTATAACACTTTCCAGCATTAGCAAAGCTGGCTAGTAGGGATGAAGTTTCCAGGTCAATACTAGATTGATTTCTCCATGTTCTGTGAATCAAGTATGCGGTGTCTTCCTCAATAGGGTCTTACTATTTATTCTAGAGAGCAACCAATAATAATGGAAATAGCATGTAATCGCTGAGGGTACAACAGGCATCACTAACCAACAGCTCCAAATGAGGTAACCCATTTCCGACAGTGGAAATTGTTGTTGTTAGCCAGTGACATCTAGTACAGGGATTGTTGCCCCATTATAGGGTAACTATAAGTTCTTTTTATATATGTATAAGTTTATATTTTAGGAAGCTTCTACAGTAGTGACTTTTCATGTAGTTTTGTTTTAAAACAAGGAAAATAAAGTGTAGTTTCTAAGTCAAGTTAGCAGTAGTTCTCTGTACAATAAAAATGCTAAACTATGACCAAACAGATATTTGGAATTATGATTTTTAGTGTATGAAAAAGTGAGATTAGTTTTTTAAATTAAAGATTTAAAACTCATCTGATTAATAAGAAATCAAGAATAAATTTAAGATAGTCTTTACTAAAAGCTTACTGTATAATTTACAGGGACCCTTCCTCTCCATTTTCCACCCTGAATTAGTTATATCTTGCCAAATAGGAATCTCTTCCTTTTAGAATTTAAATGATAGTACTTTGCTGACACAGTAATCAGAAAGCAGTAAAGCAATTAATGCCATTGGTTTCAGGATGAATACAAATCATGTTCCAGATCTTCAAATGAGAAGAGACTCAGGCAAAGGGAATATTCCTGGAAGCAGGCAGACATGGAAACACATTTAAATATTAGACAATATAGTTGTAAGGCTGGGAAGGTATGTATAGGACTGAGGTGGACTGTTTTAAATGTTCCCTTCTTAAATTATGTTGTCTATGAATCCACACATAATACTGAAGTGTTTGTTTAGCTGAGTCTTCACTTACATAGCAGGCATCATTTTTCCCTCACACTTTTGTCTACTTATTTTTCATTAGAAATAAATAAAGATGCTATAGGACTTCTCTTTGCTCTTTTTTTCTATCTAGGTTTTCATCCTTTAATTTTAATTTTCTGGATAATCTAAAATAATTACAAAGCAAAAAAAAAAAAGAAGTTAGTCAGCTATAAAAATATGGCTGCATATTCAAGGTACACTTTGTCCTTGAGTTATCCATAATGAATGGAACCTTTTCTGAAACTCTTTCCTTTGGTCTTCTATCCTAAGTCTTTAACAGAATGAATTGTGAGTTATGAGACACATTATTGTCTGATGTTTTGGAATTTGTACTTCTTGAATTGTGACTTTTAGAGTTTAAAGTCAAGCTCTAGAGCAGTCACCAATTAGGTTTCTTTCAATGCATTGCCTATTCTTTCCATGCTCCCACTTGTTTGTAAAATGTTAACTTATGTCTTAAGGCTATAGTGAACATACAACTTAAAGTTGCATAGTTGATGTTCTCAGACTAGCACCTGCTATGACATAAGGTAATGATGACAGTGACATATCATCATGTAATATCATAAATATCTAATTGCTTACACCTACTATCTACTTCTCTTGAGAAGGTTAGCTATTTAAGGACAGAAACCATATTTTATTTATGTTCCTATTTCTAGTAAATAGAAATATTTAACTCACACACACACTATGTATTGAATTTACATGAAAATTATAAAATTACAGCATATATTAAGGACAAGTGTTTGAATTCTGAGAAGGTAGAGATCATAGCAACACCGAGAAATGTAAGAGAATTTGAAATAATTCAATTATGTGGAACACCCCACACACCCAACACATCTACCTTTCCTGCAAAGCCTGAGAAAAAAATTAGCTAGTTTTTATAAAATGAACACCAAAGCTTATAAAATATTCTTCGGAATTCTAGGAGTAGAGTTGTTTTTTTATATTTTAATATAATGCTATTACTTTGTTATTGAGAGGAAATTTAATTTCCAACATTTACTAATGCACAAAGGGACTTTAATTTTTTTTTAAAATTTGAAGTAAAAATATAATTACATTAAAGGACTTGGTTTTTTTAATAAAGAAAATAGTTTGAAAAATTAGTTATAGTGGGATTGATGGTAGAGAGTGGCATTGAATGAGGCTTTGAAATGTATATGCCTGACATTATAAAACAGACTAGAATGGAAACAAAAAAGTTGGTGGAAGATGAGTTCATTTGTGACTCTTATTCACTTTTTAAACATACATACACACATACATATATACATATTCATTTATTTATTTAGTGTGTGTGTATCTGTGTGTGTGTGTGTGTGTGTGTGTGTGTGTGTGTGTGTATATACATGTGTCACAGTGTAGTTGAGGTGGTCAGAGGACAACTTGTAGGAGTTAATTCTTTCCTTCCAGTGTGATGACTTAGGTCATTGGCCTTGACAGCAAGCACCTGTACCCACTGAATCTTATCAGGAACCCTTTGTTCAATTTTGACAGTAGTGTGTTTTTTCCTTAAAATTATGCAGTAATCAGTTAGTTACCCACATGGAAAGCTTTTTAGTCATACTGTATTTATGACATGTATCAGTTATCTTTCCAAATTCTTTTCACAGTAACTAGAAAGAGTTATGCATAGAAAGCATGTTCAAAATGACTGAAACTATCTGACCAGAAGCCCATCATATGTTTGACAATTTACCTCAGCTCCTTTTTTTTCGTGACAAATTATAAACCAAGCTCATATTCTTTCCATGGATTTGGAAGTCCAGATTTGATTCATATAATTTAGGCACCTGAGTTATAGCACTTTATTATATGGGATGTAAAAGTGATTTTTGTATTCACTATGCTACCATGATATCCAAGGCTATCACATGGTTTATAAGAGAGGCTTGGGAGTACCATCTGCATTTGGGGAACCAAGATATTTGGCAGTAGTTGCTATGGTTAATACTTGAAACTTCCTTCTCAGATTGAATTGTCCAGGACTGTAAGTGACTAAATTGGACTCGTGGAATTCCAGATGCTCTGGTAATTATAGTACTGGACTACATTTTCTGCTCTCATTTGTCCTTTTGAAATACTTTCATTCCTCATTTGGTCGCTTTCACCCAGTATTTAGGGGTTATAACTTTTATGAGTAAAATTTAGTTTTAAATGGAAGAAAATTTCACTCCTACAACTATGGTACTAGTTAATCATAAGTTCATAAAAAAAGCTAACATACTGGGTCAGAGAGTCAGCATTAAAATGTGATGCATTTGGGGAAAATAAATTAAAAAGGTCTGGTAGAAAGCTTGCACTCTGGAGTTTTTCCCTGCCATCTGTCATCAGAGGCCTAAACCTGTGCCCTCGTGTGTACCCAGTGCAACGTATCTCTTCTATCTAAAGCCAGATAATTACAAGTTTCCATAGTCCCTTGGCAGATTGAATAAAGGGTTACTTTAATTCTTCTCATAGGCTCTAGATTTATATTGTACTCTATAAAGACACTGTACACAGCTATGTAGTCAGGTGACAATGAGCATTATATAAATTAGTATCTATTTAGCTAATGGTAGCAGGTGATTGGCTTAAGAGCATGCAACATGTGGTTGACTTTAGGTTGTGCAATGGACATTTGATTTTTATCATTTTATTAAGAAGTGTCATTTACAAGCCAAGCAGTAAATACTAGATGTTTTTGGCTCAACATAAATAACATTTAGTCATTGGAACACAGGAGAGACCATTAGTCCATTGTCATTATTTATGAGCTCATTACCATTACTTATGAGGAATATATTTCAGAGCAGTGATAAATATACTGACTGGTAAAGAGATAGTCTCTTCAGTTAAGGGATTTTTCATATAACTTCTAATGAACAGAGAAGAAAGACATTAGCAAAAGGTTTGGTTTCAAAGGGAAAGATAAGGCCTTTGTGAGCAAATGTTTCTGTTTTCCTCTTAAAATTTTTTGTGCTGAACAAAAGAACCCAAAACTGGAAAAGAATTCAGAGATGAGAAAAGTCACAGACTGTTTAGCAGGAGCTTGAGCTGGGTAGCACTCTAGTTGCCTAGAGTGCACGAGGCTTTGGGTTTGATTCTAGGCATATCACAAGCCCAAATCAACAAGCTAAAATAGATTTTATCAAGTTTCTTTGGTGGATGATTAAATGATGTTATTCCACAAAAATGTGAGTTTTAACTTACAGTAAAACAATACATGTTTTTAGACATGACAGAGAACAATATCTTAGCTGCCTCTGGGTACTTTCACATATAATTTAAGATCATTAAAATAATTATAGTGTATTCATTTAAATAAATAATTTAAAATAAGATATCTCCTCATGGTATGAGAAACAATAGGCAGGAATTTTCAAAGCACCCTGTGGGCTCCACGAATTTTAATTTATGGTGATAATACAAAGAAAACAATCAAAATAATTTAGGGGCTTGAAAAGCACAAGGAATAACAAAGATTAATGTAATTCCCCTTTACTTCAAGGGGAGAAGGATATGGGATTACTGAGTTGGTAACTTTAACTCTAAAAATCATTTGGTTGAGGAGAGATAAGCATTAGTGAAGAGTAGTTTTTTCTTTCTTTTAAAAGAGAGAACAAGATGAAATATTATTGTTTGATAAGCTAAACAATTTTAAATTTAAAATATTCTATATTCAATTCCCAACTCCTGCCTAAATGTTGTCCAAATATACAGATTTTAATTGTTATTTTTTTCTGTAGTATGGTAAACATGTATACTCATATATTCACTATCAAAGTAAGGATATAGAACATAAACCTATTTCCTTGTGTTTATTTTCTGTACCAAATCTCTGTCTCTCTTCCCCCAAATAATCACTTCCCTGCTTATTTTTTTTACTATAGAGTAGATTTGCCTTTTTTATGACACAAATAATTTTACTAAATGAAAATTATTAGGGAAATAAAGCATGCTTCAATAAGGAGCTATATAAAACTTCTACCTGATTTTTTTCTGCCCCAAGAAAAACAAACTTCAACTAAGTGTCTTTTTCTTTTTCCTTAAAAAAATGTTTATTTATTACTCCTTTAGATTTGCCTTTAATGAGTATCACACTCAAGCTTCACTAGGACCTCTGAATCCCAGTAGCCTTTGAGCAGGTCCTCTCTAGCTCCTGGCTCTAGGGCCTTGCCCTGAGCCTAACTTTTTTTTTAATAAATATGCCACATTTATGAGAGTTAAATGGCCTAGTATACCTTCCCTATGTCCAGTTTATACTGAGCCTAACTTTTAAAATACATTGGCACCTCCGCATATGTTGGACCAAATGAAAATATGGCTTTTTGTAGCAAAAATTATCCCTGTTTTGAGATGTGATCCAAAAAGGAGCTGGAGTGGGAGAAATACCTTTGCCCAGGTGTTCTAAAGCCCTGGAAAGGCCTTTAGATATGGAAAGTAGGCTTTCATTCTGCAAAATGCAGTTGGCATGTTTTTCATGCTGATTTTGTCTGTCCCTTTATTCCTCTGCCAGATCTGTGAGTGGGTTTATCTTGAATCTTCATGTGAGAACTAGGTGAGCTTGCTGAAGGTAAAATCTCACAAGAATGTGAATTTCTCTAACTCATGACTCCCAGGAATTCTATGCTTTCATCTCAGACCAAAGCTCAGTACCCCTCAACCTGTCAAAAATACCATTGTTCCTACTAGTTTTGGGATCTAATATCTCTTCCAGGTAAACACATTTAGCTTTGTTATTCTGGACGTATCTGTTTCTCCACATTTCCAAGTGAGGACTTGTCCTTGTGTCCTCAGCTCCCTGAGGCATCCACAGAGTCTTGATTTTTAATTTGTCCAACATTGTCTTGTTGAAAGGATGGTAGCAATGACTTCTAAACTTTTTGCATGTTGGAGCTGAAACTAGATCTCTTCCATCTTGATTTTTGGAGGATATTTTTACTGAGCGTACAATTCTAGATATTCCAGTGTTTTAGACATTTTTGTATTGCCTTGAGGTTTGAATAGATTTTAATAAAAAATTTGAAGTGTTTTTGTCCTTGATAACTAATGCACAGTTTTTGTACTCTCCTGCATTTTCATTTAATGTTTTTTTTTCTTTATTGATTCTTTTTAGCAGTTTGATTATGGTATGTCTTTGCATGGTTTTCTTTTTTGTTTCTCTTCCTTACAGTTTGGTGACATTCTTGGCTTATTGGGTTTAGAATTTACATAATTTAAGAAAATTTTCAGCCATCATTGAATGATTTTTATGTTTATCTATGAGTTTTCTTTTTGTGATGCCAATTAGTGTTAATGTATTAAGCCACTCAATATTATCTGACAAGTCTCTGAGTTTCAGTTTGTTTGTTTTCAGATAGTGTTCTGGTTATACTTCAGGCTGGATAGTTTTTACTTTGTTGCACATGTGGATTTATTCATCAAATCTAATTTATATTTTATTTGGTCTTATTACTATGTTTTTGTCTTTTTAAATTTTATTTTTGTCTCATTTTGCTGTATAAATTCTCATGTGGTTTTTAAATCTTTGAAGAAAATTGGGCTGATGATGAGAAATTTTAAAAATCATTTTTATGGATTTATTTATTAATTCAAGTTACATCTCAATCACAGCCTGCTCCCTCCTCCCCTCCTAGTCCCACCCCCTCACCCTCTACTTCCCTCCCACCTATCCTACTACTCCAGTATGGCGACCTCCCCACATATCAGCCCCCCTCCCCTCAGTTCATCAGTCACATAAGGGCTAAGAGCTTCCTCTTGCTCTGGGGCCTGACATGGCAGCTCAGCTAAGAAATTTTAAAATCTTTAAGCAAGGAAACAAGTAAGGAAAATAGAGGACATAGTGTCAAAACAGACGTGGAAATTTATTCCAATATCAATGTATTTAAATATGCTAGTTTAATGCATTTACATATTTGTTATGCCTTAAATGTGGTAACTAAGAAGCCTCTTCTAGAAGGTATGTGCAAGGCTGAGACAGGAAAATGGCAATGGCAAGAGGTCAGCATTTGTTTTCTGTAGTAGAGAAAGACAACAGGCCCTAAAAGAAGTAGAAGACTGACTCTTGATATTCAGAATGGAGACAGTCCATTATGAAGACTACCTTAAACTCATTTCATTAATGTTTTATGTGAGAAGACAGAAGAAAAAGTAACTTTTTTAAGGAGACTGAAATTGCCCAGTGCTCCAGTTACTTTTACTATGATTTGAGCTCACAGCTCATAAAATAAACATGAAAAATATTTTCTTTATCTGCTTGGCAGATGTGTCTCAATTGCAGTTGGTAGGGTATGATAACAAATGCCTTTAATGATCTGCTGCCTTTCAGAGTTCTGCAAAGAATGCTTTTTAATGTCACAGGTGGTAGAAGAAGGATTTTTCATAGCACTCTTCCCAGTATTTGAGACGTGATTTTTTAAAGTCATTACACTTCCTCCTTCTTTCCCTCCTTCTCTCCCTCCGTCTACTTTCCTTCCTCTCGCTTCTTCTCTTCCTGTATCTCCTCCTCTCCCTCCCTCTCTCACTTCTCCACCTCTACACACACACACACACACACACACACACACACACACACACACACTCACACACACACACATACACACACCACATTACACATGCTCCATGTGTGTGTGAAGGCGAGAAAAATTGTAGAAGATGGTTCTTTCCTTTCACCATGTGGGTTCCTGGGGCTAGAACTCATGTCTTCAGACTTGAAAACAATCCCATTTACTGTTCTTCCTCCCGGCCATCTCATCAGTCCACAGACATGATCTTATCTGTTCTGGTGGGGCACATGTGTTGAAGTACTTGGGTTTTCTGCCTATCTATACAGATTCCTTGTCCCTTGTGCCCTTTCTTGGATTTGAATGGACTTTTATCAGGATGAAACTTCTATTACCATCTTGGATAACAACTTTAGTTCTCCTCAACATCTACGGATCTGTTCTACAGTGAATCATCATCTATATTTTTAGAGTCCAATCAGGAGAAATTGAGTTTTGGGACACCTCACAAAGTGACATAGCTACTCTGAGGGACTTATGAGAGAATTTTTACTTCAATAAAATCTTTGTTCTGTTTTTGCATTAAAGACATTAGCTCTAATGATTTAAATAAGGTTAAGATGGCCTCTACCTTATTTAAAAGGAGAAATACTCTCAGGATGCGAACTCCATCCTGCTCAAATCTTTATAAAAGTTAAATTTCTAAGTCTTGAGCTCTACTTGCCGCCACCTCCTCCTCCTTTAGCTGGGACAGCAAGAAAGAAGATTCATTGTACATGAGTTATACTTGATCGCAAGTGAGGCCAGAACTAGTTCAGGATGCCAGAAGTCCAGGGCAGAGGGCCAGCGGGACTGTTTTGTTTGGGAGGAAGGCAATCAGTCTCTCAGGTGGTCTCAGTGAGCAGATGGTGATGTCCCAGATCCACTGAGATTTATCACTAACAATAGCATATAGTCCAACAACTTGTAACAGTGTCCCGATCTTCAGCACCACTTACCTCTGCTCCTCCAGCTTCCGTGGGTGCACAGTCTACTTTACGTGGACCTCTGCCTCATCTTTCTTCTCTTGCTATTCAGCCTGTGCGTTCACTTCCTCCTCCATTTCACTCTCACCGTACAGGAGTTTCAAGAACAGTGGCACTAAGGCTAAGAGCTACTTCCCTTTTATAATATATGTACTTCATCTCTAGGCCTTTGTTTGAGGTAAATCCCTGTAACACTGGCAACGTTTTCTCTGAATTTTACTTAATAAATGTTTTGATTCTGAAATCTATCTTAGATTTATTCTTCTGTGTCTCAAGCTTGAGTCCTGGGTAATTTTTCCACTTTGCATTTATTAAGGTTTAATGCCCATATGGAATAGTAAAATAATACTTTTTTATAGAAAATGAAATGATAAAATGAGTTTTATATTTTCTATTCTGCCCATGTGGTTATATCTTTAGGATAATAACATTTATGTTTATGAAAATTCATGTTGTATGCAGGTAATATTTTGAAATATCATAGTATACATTTGAATCATGATATAATATACATAATTCAAAATAAGGCCAAAATGCACTATATATTTTTTTATTTATTAGAATTCTTTTAGGAGACTTTTTTATTAGCTAAGGACAATTTAAATATCATTTATCATGAAATTATTGTGATGAGTGTATGTTTAATTTAAGAGTTTTGTGTGAATATCGTCAGTTTCTTTAAGAGATAAACATGTTTTACCATTGTTTTGGTTCAAATACCTTCCACTGTAGATATACAAGAAATATAGGAAGAATACATTTGGCATTGGGAAAGAAATTATTTCCTTCCCTATTCTCTGCAGGCAAAGAACACAATATAAAATATTCTGAATAATAATCTCTTTGGGTTTCAAAAATTTATTAGGCTAGGATCACTTACTAATTCAGAACAAATGAGATCCATATATTGTTAATTGTAGCATGGTGTCTTTTATAAGAAAGTCTCATGTAGCTAGCATATTGTCCCTTTAGTAACTGAGTAGCAAACATCAGAGAGGTTACTGTGATTTATATGCTCACTTACCCTATTTTATTTTACATGTGCTAGACACTGATTCATACAAGAGAAAAACAAATCAAACCTAATTTTCAGAATTTAAGTATTTTATTTATTACGTTGTTCATAGCAGAAAGTTATGATGTGCAGAATTTTGAGTATATAGCAAATTTTTTGTTTTCAAAGCCGTAAGCAAATTACTTTGAGAAGTTAGATGATGAACTCTGCCTTCAGTGTACTCCATTCTGCCAGAATTTAAAACTCCACCCAGATAGAGGAGAAGTAATATTAATTTTATTGTAGGAGAAATTATTTTCTTGGAAGTGGTTCCACTTTATCCACAAATACATCCTCTTTAGATAAGTGTGACATCTATGGTAACATGCAGAATTTTATATCTTCAGTCTTTGTGGAGGAAAAGATCCAACATGACAAGTAATCAGGGAGTCTGACTGCAACCAACTTGCCACTTCTTACCTTTCCATAAATGGTTTTTGGTAGCTTCATATATCAAAGGAATTGATTAGATCTCTACATTTTTTTGTAGATGCAAAGCTAAATGGAGAGTTTGGCACAATTATTCTGATTGTTGAGAGGCAATAAAATATTGCTTGGTCCCTGTAGCTAGATTACATGGATTCTGATCACACCAATATGGTCTGAGTAATTTATTTAACCTCTCTGGGCTTGGTTTCTTCATCTGTGAAAGAAGAATGCTAATATTATCTATATAATATAGATAATTTTATGATTCATAGAATTAAATAAGTTCATATACATAAATAGAATGATGTCAAACACATAATAACCTTCAAATAATTGCTAGTTATTACTATGGTTCAGGTAAATGACATTCAAGTTCACATTCTAGGAGTGATTTTTTTCATTGATCAGTTAAATTAAATTACTCTTACAATTTAAACATTTAAAAACATTTGGAAACAGTCCACTGATTTATGTATATTGGTTAGGGAAAATGTGCTCTGGAGAGAAAGAAACCTATCTTTGAAGGTGACAAATGAGTTTATATATCATTTCGGTTCCTTGCTGTTAACAGAAATTTGGAACACAATTTAATCATGCAAAGGCTCAGTTGTCCCACATGCTAGCTGAAGGCAGTGTTTTCTTGCAGTTTTATGAGAGTTTATTACATTCATGTAAAGTTTGTATTATAACACTTGTGAATAAGAGGAACTAACATATAATTTAGCAGTTAGTTCCAAACAGCTTACTGACTGGAATCCCATCTGTTCTATCACTTCCTTTCCCCTTGCTCCCCTCCTCCTACACTGTTCTTTTCATCCAATACTCTTTTTTTAAATCTTTCTTCTGCTATTTCATGTAGCTGTAGATCCAGCATGATAGTGTGAGGGTATAGCCACTGTCTTAACAGCAGTAAGTATACCATGGAGGTCAATATTGGTTAAAGTCAGTTCTTTGAGTGGGCAGAAGCTGCTGACTTATACCTACAGGAATAGGAGCTCAAGATAACATACAGAATTGTAAAAGCAAGACATATTTCCAGTTATTTAAAATATTTAATTGTATTTTATGTGCATGGGTGTTTTACTTGGCTGTATGCCTGTGTATAACATACATGCAGTGCCAGCAGAGTCCAGAAGAGGGCATCATATTACCTGGAGCTAGAGATCCAGATGATTTTTGAGTCTCCATTTGGGTGCTGAGAATCTAACCTAGGTCCTCTACAAACGCGGCCAGTGCTCTTAGCCCCAAATCATCTCTCTAGCCCCCAGATTTCTGATTTTTGGGGTTCCAATATATTGTTCAGATTTTCAAAGTAAAATCAATAAAATATGAGTGATAGAAATGGACATTTACTCAACATCTACTTTGCACAATATTCTTTATAGGATAGGATTTATTCTTCTGAATGTTAAAGATAAGCAGATTTGGAGAAAATATAAAACTTGTCTAAAGTAGAGTTAGCAGATGAAATGGAAATCTAAACTAATGAAGTAGAGATCTACACTAGTCTGTCTACTTTAGAAACCTGTATAAGGACACTGACAGACACTCTGGTTGTTCTTAAGCTCATATAAATCTTTTTCCTCTTAAAAGGACTTGGACAGTTGGGCGGTAGTGGTGGGCAGTATATCCTGCAGAGGTGGGAAAATGGATTGGCTCTAGTGTAAAGTGTTATAGCTATGGAATAAACATGCAGGAAAGACCATCTCCTCCAGGCTGTGTAAAGTTACAATCCTTTTAACTAAGCTGCTAGTACCAAGCTTGCTGGCAGCAGGGAGCTTAGGGCTCCTGAACTGGGAGTCTGACCTGATTTGGGGGGGGGGCTCCTGTGAGGCACAGGCTTCAGTGTCAGTGGCTCTGGAAATAGCTCAGCAACCGAGGCATGGGCTTCAGAGATGGTTCAGCAGATGGTATCAGTGATGGAAGCTGGAGCTTGTACCCCAAGCACCCTGAAATGAGCTCTGGTGCTAGGCAGGCAGATCCAGTGATGAATTCTTCTGGGAGGAAAAGGCTCTTCCTTCTAAATGTTACAACCCAAAATAAGCAGCGAGTCTCAGACAATCTTTGATGAAGTTGATGGTAGAATAAGGCTTATTTCGTGAACAGGGACATTAGAAACCTTGGGCAGTGGGAAGAACTTTGGAGGTGAATGTGCTTGATTGACTGGGGTTAGGAGTGCGAGGGATGCTTCATTTACATGCAGCAGCATGATTCTGTCATAAGAAGGAGAACACAGTACCTAATTATCCTATAGGTACCAGGCAGTGGGAGAAGAGTGCCAGCAGGGAACTGTTATCAAATGTTACACTCCAGGTATAGTTAGAGACATGGGCCAAGGTCATTATTGGCTGAAAGCTAATGTACTAAGATACCTCATTAGAATCGGGTGACATTTCCAGGAATCCCGGGTGCTCACTGAATGGGTTTCTTATAAGGAGAAAGAGTTGGACCTGTAATATCCCTGAGGGCTATGCGATATTCCTCAGATAGAGGGTGTACGGTTTCCCCAGATCAGGTGGAAAGGAGGGAACCTTGCTGAAAAAAGGAGTCAGCCATTTAGCACCAAGCTCAGGGATTTTCCAGTAATGTCAGGCTTCGACTTGAACAGCAGGGTATCTTGACAAGGAAATAGCATTAAATTGGTAAGAGGGCAAAACCAGATGTCACCATTACGAAATTTTGTTTCTAAAGTTTCACATTTAATCCCCTTCCAAGTTTTCTTAATTACACACTTAAAACTATGTGCATTACCCACCTAATTTCCTATATGAAAACTGGATCTTTTTAGGATGGTAAAGTCAGGATATGGCTCCACCAAACTGGTTTCTCTAAGGCTGCCTCAAAGTCAAATTATTTTACACTGCATCCCATGATTTGATTTATAACAATTTAAAAATGTGGATCAGATGATTTGTTTAATGTCAAGCTAGATGGAAATGGTCTGTGAACAATTTTATATTCTCTATGATCAGACAGTAAGCTATTTGTTTGTTTGTTTTAAATCTTATTTAGTTTGAAGATGTTTCCTTGGACCCAGAAATGGCCTTAGGTCAG
Organism: Lophiomys imhausi; assembly: GCA_907164525.1. NCBI lineage: Eukaryota > Metazoa > Chordata > Mammalia > Rodentia > Muridae > Lophiomys > Lophiomys imhausi. Next base: position 640,720 of record CAJQZJ010000241.1, on the reverse strand, counting down.
GCACAGGGCTCATTATATTGTCAAAATTTCTGGACAGAGATATAGTTAAATTTAAGTTTCACATACTCCAAAGAAATGCTTATACTTTGGATTGGCTGTGCATATGACATAATTTAGAATGGAAGAAGTTTATCACTCTTTGTCACTTCTACAATCTTCTCCTAGTATTTAGTAGTAAAGAATCTCAGTGAGTTGAGTCAGCCATGTACACTCAGCTTCATATAAAACCTTAGAATATTTTTTGCTTTTGAGTTTTAAATTTAATTACATGTAAAATACTTTTAGTTAAAATATAATTACATCACTTACCCCTTCTCTTTTCTCCCTCCAACCCCTCCCATCCCCTCCACTCCATGCCTCCATGTCCTCTCACTCATTACCTCTCAAATTGATGACCTCACTTTCTTTGATTATTATTGTTAAATAGATAAATATGTGTGAATATGTACACATATATACACACCCACACATATATGTATATAAATACAACCAACTGAACCAGTTTTTGTTGTTTGTGTGCATATGATTTCTACCTCTCTCAGCAGTCAATTCGTTACCTCTAGTTCTTTGTCTAGGGATGCACCCCTGCAGTAAGGTTCTCCCCCTTCTGCATTAGCATGTCTATTGATATTGTAATTGTTCAGGTATTTTTAGACAGCCATTTCTAGGAGAGACACAAAAAACTTCCCGGTCCTCTGGCTCTTGCAATATTTCCTCCTCCTCTTCCGCAATGTTTCCTGAACCTTGAATGCAGGAGTTGTGTTGTAGATGTATCCATTGGGTCTGGGCTCCTCACAATTCATTGATCTATGAATTGTGTCCAGTTATGTTTTTCTTTAACAATCTTCATTTGTAATAAAGCTAAACTTCTTTGATGGGGGTGAAAGCTACACTTATCTAGGGGTATTAGTATAAGTTTTAGAATCTAGTTGGGAATTATGCTTGTTGAGTAAAGTAGCAGTAGTAAGTTCTCTTCTAAGACCCATGACTTGACTGTCTCTGAGTAGTTGGCTGTGCCTCTTGTAGCACACATGATTTCCTTCCTATTGTGTGGGCCTTAAGTCCAATTAGTCCACTGTTTGTTACTTCCAACATATGAATGCCACTACTGTACCTTCAGCAATATCATTCCATGCTGGTCATTGTTGTGGCTCATAGGCATCACAGTGGACGGAATATGACTATTGACTGCTTTCCTCTCTTGGCAAATTAAAACAATTTTTGACCCCGTGGAAGCTAGTCTACTGCAAGGGGGTTTGCATATTAGATCCAGCTTGAATAATCTAAGTCCTGTACTTAAAGTGTGCAGCATCTTCAGCAATAGGGACTTGTCATTAACATTTAAGAGAAAATTAAGGACAACAGCATACCATATATTGTTTTAGGAATCACTAGGACTACCCTGACCAAACTCAAATAATGATTTCTCATGCCTGGTACTGGGATTTTTGTTAGATAGCCTATCACTCTTATGGCTCTTATGGGGAGCATTGCCAGTCCATTCTAAGTGGCATACCTCCCTTAAAGTATGTGTGATTGTGTGTGTGTGTGTGTGTGTGTGTATTTTAAGTATATATACATATATATATTTCTTTGAAGCTTATATACATATAATTTTAGGTAAATATGAAATACAATTCCTTGGGGCTTTATCAAACAACCTTAGTGTTATTTCCTCCTCATTCTCCTCTTCTTCTGTATTCAGGACTTCCCTCCTTCTTCCTCAGTTGAAGCCCCCTCCCAGTTACTCTGTTTTCCATTTCATATTTCCTATATCCTACTATTCCATTCCCAAACATATCCCCTCCAACTTCAATCCCTTTATACTTATATGATTTCTGTGGTTAGTCCATGTTACACACATACATCTGAAGACTTGGGCTAGGAGCCACAAGTGAGAGTGAGAAAATGTGGTGTTTGTCTTTCTGGGTCTGGGTTACCTTACACAATATTGTAGTCATATGAGTTGAGACCTGCAAGTTTCATGACTTAATTTTTCATTGCTGCTGAATGGTATTCTATAGTGTACATGGACCATATTTTCATTACCAATTCATTGGCTGAAGGACTTTTAGGTTGTTTTCATTAGCTATTGTGATTAGGGAAGCAATGAACTTGGCTGAGCATATATCTGTGGAGTCCTTTGGGCATGTGATATGGAGTGGTATTGTTGGGTCATATGATCAATAGATCTATTTTTAGCTTTTTGAGAGTTCTCTATACTGATTTCCAGAGTAGTTATACTAATTTGCGTTTCTACCAACAGTGAATGAGAATTCCTGATTCCCTACATCCTCAGCACCTGTTTTGTTGATCTTAGCCATTCTGACTGGGGTAAGATGAAATCTCAATATTGTTTTAGTCTACATTTCCCAAATTCTTAAGGATAATGAATACCTTTTAAGGTATTTCTTAGCCATTTTTATTTCTATTGAAGAAACTCAGTTCAAATCCTTAGTCTATTTTATAACTGGGTCATTTGTTTTCTTGACTTGTTTTATGAGTTCTTTATTTAACTAAATATATCTTACATACATAGATCACACCACCTTAAAGATATACCTTAAACTTAAAACAAAAAAGGAAGCAGATGGGGGGTGGGAGGGGGAAAAGGGTGGGGGGTGGGACCAGAGAGAGGAGTAGGGAGGGGATTGTGATTGAGATGTAACTTGAAGAAATAAAATAAAATAAAAAAACAGATTAAAAACAAAGTTATAACTTTCTTTGTCAAAGTTTCTTCTTTTCAGGCTCAATCTACCTCTATACATGACTGTTACATTTTAGTCTATTAATTTTATATCACAAAGGTTCTTTTGATATATGTATGATATGTTTTTTTTTCCCAAAGTATTACTGTCCATGCCTGCCCATATGGAGGCCAGATCTTTACTCAATGTTTCCTCTGCTCTCAAGGACATATTTTTTCAGGCTTGATTTCTCACTGAACCTGTAACTCCCTGTTTTGGCTAGACTGGAGGGCCAGTACGTTCCTGGGACTCATTTTTCGATGCTACCCTCATTGCTCAGGCTGCAGATGCATACCAGCATGCCAGCATTTGATTCAGCCTTCACGCCTAACACTGTGAGGAAAATGCTAGGGGACAAAGTAAGGAAAAAGCCTTACTTTTGTGTGAGTGCTGGGAATCTGAACTCAGATCTTCATAGCAAACTCTTTCCCACTGAGCTTTCTCCTGAGCCCACACTGAGATATTTTCAAAAGATTTTGTTCCACAACAATTAGTTCATCATTATTAACCTCTTAACATGCATACATTTAATTATTTTGATGTAATTTAATAAATACACAAACAACTATAAAATAAATATATGTCTTAAATTTATGTCACTTGGGTAACAAATATTTGTAGTGTAACAATATCTTTTCACTGAAGTCCACTTTACTTTAGATACTGCTACAATGGGCCTCCTTGCTGTAGACCCTGCCGCACTTACTACTGTTCCTGATTTCACCATCTCTGAGAAAATGGCTGTGCTTCTCATATATGCTGTTCTTGGCAAGTCTTCCAGGGAGTCTTCACTAAGGGCTATGGCTTTGCTTAATAGAACTTGATTTGAAATTGAAATCCGAGAACGGATTGGAATTTCCAGCTCAGGCTCAGCCAACACGGAGACCACAAAAGTGAAGAGCAGCTTGGAAACCAAGTACAGATGGACTGACTATGGGCTGACATGGAACACAGACAACAACCTAGGCACTGAGATCACTGTGGAAGATCAGCTCGTGTATGGACTAAAGCTGACATTTGATTCAGCCTTCTCGCCTAACACTGTGGGAACAATGCTAAAATGAAGACAGGGTATAAGAGGGAACATATCAACCTGGGCTGTGATGTTGATTTTGACATCATTCGGCCTTCAATCTGGGGTGCTTTGGTGGCTTGGCTATGAGGGCTTGCTGGCTAGCTGCCAGATGAATTTTGAGACCTCCAAGTGACCTAGAGTGACTTCACAGTTGGCTACAAGACAAACAAAGTCCAGCTTCATACTAACATGAATGGCAGGGCAGTTTCATGGCTCCATTTACCAGATGGGAACAAGAAGTTTAATACAGCTGTCATTCTCTCCTGGACAGCAAGAAACAGTAACACTCCCTTTGGAGTAGCAGCCAAGCATCAGGTCAGCCCAGATGCCTGCTTTTAGGCCAAAGTGAACAACTCCAGCCTGATAGGCTTAGCTTACGTTACACCAAGACTCTGAAGCCAGGGATCAAAATGACACTGTCAGCTCTGCTGGATGACAAGAATGTCAATGACAGCATGGTCACAAGCTTGGTGTAGGTGTGGAATTTCAAGCATAAGTGAATATTGTATAATAATTAATTTTAAATTATCTTGCAGTATAGCTTCAGAATTTAGTGTGTCTTTTAATGTTGTATGTTGTGGAGGGGAGAATTGATAAACACCATGGTAGATCACAAGGCTAAGGATGACTTGGTTTTAAGGTGTTCACCATTTCAGAGGTACAGCAGAAACCCCATTCAAGAAAGGTTCCTTTTAGATGTAGGGCTGATACAGAGCCCCTCTAGAGATGCCAGGCTGCAAGTGGAAGCTGGGAATGTGCGGTCCCTTTATAAATCTCTATCTAGTCCCCAAATAAAATTGTGACTCCCTGAGCATGGAACCCTGCTGTCCCAGTCCTATATGCTAGAAAGTTTGCACACACCTATGGGAAAAGGACATTTTAGACCCATAATCACACCCTGTTCCTATCCTAGCCCATCAGTTACCTATTTTACACTAAATTAGTCTTCAGGGTGTGATTAGCTATTTCTTTTGTGCCATTTTAGGGTGGGAATGATGGAGCCAGTCATTTAGGACTTAATTCTTTCTTGTGGTGTGGTGTGTGGTTTTCTTTTTTTTTTCTTTTCTTTTCCTTTCCTTTCCATTCTTTTCTCCTCCTCCTCTTCTTTTTCTTTTTAATTCCTTTTTTTTGCCACTGCACCAAATTATGAAATACCGTCTGTGTTCTCCAGCTCTGAGCTGGGCAAGCGATTGTGGTTATACTCTGACAACACTAGGAATCTAAGCTAACTTCTGTTATAGCCTCACCACTCTATTTTTTTAGCCACTTAATGGTATATTATAGAGTCTTCCATTTTGTGTGGGATTTGCTCTTCCCCTTCAAATGCTATAATTAACATCACTTAAAATAAAACTTGAATTAAAAAAAGAAACTGTTTCATTGTATTTCAGTGAACAGTTTGAACATAATATAGTTGATCATGCTCATATTAATGGACATTTATATTGTTTCACACTTTCTACTCTTATGAATAATATTAAGATGAACATAGTTTTCTCTTTTATTTTTCTTTTAGTGAAAATAGACTTATTTTTCATATATTTCCCTCTCCCCAACTCCTCCCAGATCTTTCCCACATCCTCCTATTTAAATTTATACCCTCTCTCTCATTAGAAAAAAGACATCTAAAAATAAAATAAAGATGAAACAAAACAAAGAACCAAGAATAGGACAAAATAGAACAAACAGAAGAAAAAGCAAAAGAAACACATATAGATGCAAAGATACACGTTTGGAAACACAGAAATCCCATAAAAACACAAAAACGCAAAGTATGATATATATGCAAAAGACTTGTGTGGTTAAAAAAAAGGAAAAAATATCCTTGATGAGGCAGAAGATGGACAATGACAATACAAAACAAACTTGGTGGCATTTTTGGAGGTTCTTTGTCCCATCAATTGAAAACTTTGAACATTCATATTATGTGCAATTACTGTTCCAGAATAGATATATGGAAGTGAATTTGTTGGGATAGAAAATATCTTCATTTGATTTGAATAGGACTCCTAAATTTCCTTTATAGTTGTGAGGCTTTTAAAATGTAATCCTTATTCAATTTGGTAACTAACTTATTGTATGGCTTAGGAAATCATTCAGATAATCTGGCTTAACAAATTAAATATAAAGTGTTATATCACTTTTGCAATTTTACTTGCTATTACCTATCACTCACATGTCACCTAATGGTTTGAGTGTGTGGAGTGTATGTGTGTGTGTATGTATATATGTATGTATGTGTATTCTCTCTATACGTATGTCTATATGTGTTCTGTTGCTCAGCTCAAGGTTTTCTTAATTAGGTTTTTAAATAACTAATTTCTACATTACTTTAGCTTTTATTTATACTTGAATTTACTTTTTAAAAATTAGTCATACATGTATACAATTTAGAGTCAAGCATTTCTACATGGCATGTTGTGAGAAACATTGAGCACCCTTCTTGTCTTCCACTTCTTGAGGACAACCACAACTCAATTGTTTTAGATGAAACAGTTGTGGTGTACCTTTTGATCAGTCTACATCTTGAAGGCTCAGCTTGGGGCACTTCAAACTGATTTCCTATCACAAAAGTTGAGAATTAGCTTTCTGTCTCACTACTCTCCATCCTTACCCCACCACACCCTTTTCTACTCACTCTTTAGGCTTCCAATTTATTATAGTCTTGCTTAATTCAGTATGCAACACATTCTGAATAATCAGTGTCATATTGCCTGCCCATTTACAACACCTGGGGAGCTTAAAAATACCAGTGCCTGTTTCTGGGGTGACCATGTGTGCCTTGGGCATCTGGATTCTTAAAAATCTTCTTAGGCAATTCTGATATTCAGCCAAGGTTGTGATCCAAGGAATGGTTATTCACAGCTGACTGCTCTGCTTTCCTTTCTAGAAAACCCTTTAATTTTCTTTGGAGCTAATAATTATCTTGTTTTTATATTTGCTTAATTTTCTATATTCTTATCCCTGGTTTAACTTCAAAATCCTCTCAATATATACACGTGCATTGGGTACTTGGTTTTTTCTTAGAAAACAACTATATGGGCTTTTGAAAAGTTTTTGTCTTCCTGGCTTGGTGGTTGTCTAACTTATAGACAGTCACTCCACCATTATCTGGGGAGTGCCAACCTTCCTTCCCTCTTTCCTGTTGGAGCTTAGTATCCTGTATCCTATGCTTTCTTTTCTCTTGGTATACTCTCATTATTTGACCAATTCCCCTAAATTACTTTTCTATAAAAAGTTTCTCAAATGTGATGTTTTAGATGTTATTTATACTTCAACTTACCTGGCTATAGACCTGGTGTAGGAGGGTTACACTATCTCTTGGCAGTGCTTGCTGGCAGAGGGTCACTGGTAGCTCTCCCATACTCCAGTAGATGGCTCCACACTCATGAACACATGGGCAGCTTTAGCTGAACTTATAGGTGTTTGTGTGTGTGTGTGTGTGTGTGTGTGTGTGTGTGTGTACACACAAGAAGCTAAGAGGGGACAGACATATTGGAGAGGATCTAGAAAAGTTAGGGATAGATATTGACCATGATACATTATATACTTATATTAAGTTTTCAAAAGTAAAGACAAAAATTAAATGTGGGGTAGATGTCATTTAATGAGAATTTAAAAGACAGTACCACAACTTCATTGCCTTCTAATTTTCCATAATAGTGCTAGGAATTCTGAAGTCATTTTCATTTCAAATGAACTTTACTTTTCCTGTCTGAAAACATTAAGAGTCTTCTCCTTAGTGTTTATATTTTATAATGATGTTGCTTGAGGGGATTTATTTTGTCTAATAGGTTATTTCTATCTAGAAACTCAAGTTCTTTAGCTATAGGAAAAATTATATTTTATTTTTATGCATATTGGTGCTTTGCCTGTATGTATACATCTTTGTGCATCCTGTGCATGCCTGTGGCTGCAGAGTCTAAAAAAAATCATCAGACCCCTTAGGACTGGAGTTACATTGTTGTAAGCTACTATGTGGGTGCTGGGAATTGAATCTGAGTCCTCTAGAAGAACAACCAGTGCTCTTAACCACTGAGCAATCTTTCTAGCCATGTAGGAAATATTTTTGAATAATATTTTAAATAGTTTTTCCCTCTCTGTTTTCTCTTCTTTCCTTCTGCTTCTTAAGACACTGACTTTCTTGGAAGAGTCTTATAATTTTCTTTTCTTTCTTCTTTTCCATTATTTTACATGGATTCTTTTAAATTATCTGCAACAATATTTTCAATTCTTCTCCTAAAAGTGTGAATCCATTTATTATCTCTTCTGTATTTTTAAGGGCTATTTAAATTCTTTGATCCATTTTTTCATAGTATCCCTCTGTTCTTTCATGAAAGCAGTATCTTCTCATTTCCTGTTCAGATAAATAAGACTTTTATTTAAGTTTCCTTTGTTGTTTATGGTCTATTTCGTCCACATTGCTTTTAGAATGTCTGGGTGAGTGTTTGAGCTACACAGTCATATGGGGCTGTACACTTGCACATTGCAGTTTCACTAAAAACTCACTGGCAAGTTGATTTCACGGCTTGTTAATTGTAGCTTCTGTATTGACATACTTG
>CAJQZJ010000241.1:621277-631936 GCA_907164525.1 Lophiomys imhausi | reverse complement strand
GGTATTAGTGTCCTTATAAAAGAAGTCTAGGGACATGCCTTGCCTCTTCTTCAGTATGACCTGCATCAAGATGCCATCTATCAGGAAATTTGTCCTCAGCAGATATTGATCCTATCAGCACACTGTGCTTCTGAGACTCCAGAAATATGAGGAATACTTTTTTATTATTTAGAAGTCATGATATTTTTCTAGTGTTCAGAATGTTTTGTTTTATTTGTAAGTTTATTTATTTATTCATTTCACAACCAGATCATAACCCACTCCCTCCCATCCTCTGGGTCCCACCCTCCTGTTCCCTTCCTCCTATACCCCCTCCCCTTCTCCTCAGGAAAGGGGAACCCTCTTTGCACTGTCACCCCACCCTAGCACACTGAGTTGCATCAGGACTGAGTGCATGCTCTTCCATTGAGGCCATGCACTGCAGCCTGGATAAGGGGAAATGATCAAAAGCAGACATCAGAGTCCATGTCAGAGACAGCCCCTGCTTCACTTGTTAGGGGACTCACATGATGACCAAGCTGCCATTGGTTACGCATGTGTAGGGGGCCTTGGTCCAGTTTATGTGTGTTCTTTTGATTGGTGTTTCAGTCTCTGTGAGCCCCCATGGGCCTAGGTTAGTTATCTCTCTTGGTGTTCTTGTGGAGTTCTTTTCCCTTCTGGGTCTTTTTATCCTTCACCCCATTCTTCCACAGGACACCTGTTTGGTGGTGAATCTCAGCTTCTGTTCAGATACTCTGCAGTATGGAGGTTCTCAGAGGACAGTTATGCTATGTAACAGTAAATTTTTATTTATCACACATATATTTATTAAAACTTAATAATTACCTAACAATTGTCTATAAAATTCCTAAATCCTAAACCCAAACCCTAACTCTGAAAACTAACACCTAAAACTTCTTAGTACCTATAATGCAAGCATTTAACATTAACCTACAGTTTCTCAAAAGGAAAGTATTTCTCTGAGCATGGATCTTGATAGATGGCTGGTCTTCATATAATTTTTCAGTCTTAAAGTATTTTTTAAAAGATTTAAAAAATATTTATTTATTACTTCAGGTTACATCTCCATCACAGTGTCCTCTTTCTACCCCTCCCAGTCCCGCCCTCCTACCCTCTATCCCCTAACCCTTCCATCCCACTCCTCTGGAGTGGAGTGTCCCGACATAACAGTCCCCCGCCCCAGTTCAGCAGTCATATGAGAGCCAAGAGCCTCCTCATACATTGGGGGCCTACAAGGCAGCACCACTAGGAAAAGTGTCTCATTGACAGGGAGAAAAAGAAAAAGTCTATGTCCATGTTTCCTTTGGTGCGTTGGTTGTAATATAGATATCCTGTACTATATAGCTAAAATCCGACTATAAGTGAACAGATGCCATGTGCATCCTTCTGGGTCTGGGTTAGCTCACTCAGGATGAGCTTCTCTAGTTCCATCCATTTGGCTGCAAATTGCATAATTTCATTGTTTCTGATAGCTGAGTAGTATTCCATTGTGTAGATGTACCACAGTTTTTTAATCCATTCTTCAGTTGAGGTACATCTGGGTTGTTTCCAGTTTTTAGCTATTACAACTAAGGCTGCTATGAACATAGATAAGGAAACTTCCTTGTTAAAGTCTCTTAAAGTCTCTAATGTCAGATCCCAAGGCAGTTTATCAAACAGGAATTGCCTCAGAGGTTTATTTAACATATGAAAGTCTCCCCGGGGGCTCACCTATTCAGAGGTTTATGGCCTGAAAAGGCCTGAAGTCTCAGAGCTTTGAGTCTAAGCACTCCAGAATCTCAGGGACAATCTGTCACCTGTCCAGATCCTAAATGGGTCAATATCAGAGGGTGAAGCTTTCAGATGAGATTGAAGTGAATTTTTTGCTAAACAAGTAGGTGAAACAGGAAGAGGAGCCAAGCTCTCTGTGCACATGCATCTTGACTTAAATATCTTCAACAGAGGCTTTCTAGCTCTTTTCAAGTTATGCCCCTGGGCTCAGTCTTTTTCAAAAAGCTTTTTGCAGAGGGGTGTGAATTCACAGGTGGTCTGCAGATGTGGGTAGGTGCCTCAGGGCATGTCCCTGCCCCCAAATATGATCAAAGAGGTCGATTTCCCAAGGACATGTCACTTCGGAAGTAAGTCTTTTATCTTAAAGCCAGGCTTTTGTTATCCCAATGTTATTATATGCTAACATTAAACCTAGTACACTGCTATATTCCTATCTGTAAGCATAGCAGAGTATCTTAATAGTGAGAGAGGTTTGCTCTCTCTTAGGGTAGGTCTCAAGTTGGGCACGTCACTGGTTGGACATTCCCTCAATTTCTTGTATATCTTTAATCCCTGCACATCTTGTATAAAGGGTAAATTTTGGGTTGAAGGTTTTGTGGGTGTGTTGGTGATCCCCTTCCTCCACTGAGTCCTACATAGTTAGATGGAGGCTCTTCAGCCAACCTATCACCATGGGAATTAGGATATCAACACAGGAATGCAGGAGAGGGAATGAGAGGGGTACCATTCCCATCATGGCAGATGGGAATTTCCCAGCCCTAGATAATTATCAAATGATTTTCATTTGGCTCAAAATGGGGACTGCTAAAAGAGATGGTAGGAAAGTACCAAAAAACAGGGTTGGAGGGCTTGCTCTGCTCTTCTGTTTGCACACAAGTAACCCTGCAATCAAGTTCCCATTCCCCAGATGTAAATGGTCCAAGCTCATGTTCTGGTTTTGACATACATGCCTTTCACTGCAGTTTTTTTTTTCTTGCTAGTAAACTATGTCTAAGCTGGCTTCTCCAGGAAATTCACACAATTACCAACCATTACTTCATGTTGGAGTGATGTTATTGTACAGAGTGTAAATGTTGTCTTTGTATTATTCAATTATTCAAATGATGATTTCTGTGCCTGCAGAGATCTGATTATAGGCTAAACTTTGGTATTGTCATTTTTATGAAGTACCTCCTGCTTTAGTATTTTGTAAATATTGTTCTCCATCACCTTTTGATTGGTTAAACAAAGAGCTGAATGGCCCATTAGCTGAGGCAAGAGAGGGAGGTAGAACTTGTGGGCTGAAAGAGAGGGTCTCAGGTGGGAACTGGAGTAGTAGTTGCCAGGTGGACACAGAGAAAGAAGCATGGACTAAGAGACTAAGAATGAAAGGTAATGGACCATGTAGATGGACATAGGCTAGGCTAGTTTTGTCAGGTCAGAAGGCCCAGCTATAGTGCCTAAGCTAATAATAATGATAATAATGATAAAAAGTTTATAGATGATTCAATTCTTTTGTTCTCAAAGGATTTTGTTTGCATAGTTTCAATTCCTTTAAATCTATTAAGTTTTGCTTTATGATCTAGAAAATGTTCTGCTCTGGCATGCATTTGAAAGAAATAATGTCCTATAAATGCCAATCAGATCAAGCGGACTGCCAGTGTTGTTGAGGTCACCTATATCCTGATAATTTTCTTTTCATTTTCTGTAAATGGATGTTTAACTTTATTGTTGTAATTATTTTGTCGACTATTTAAAGCACTTAAGATTGATGCTATTTTAAGCACTTTTGCTTTCTAAAAAAACTTTTTAAAAGGCAGTGATGTTTCTTCTAAGTAGTATTTGGCTGGCAATGCAATGTTTCATATCTACCATTCTATTGTCAGTCAATGCAAAATATTTTAAAATAGTTTTGAGTGCATCTTAGTGAAGAAAATATTTTTAAATTTTTATTTTCCTAACAGAACTGACAATAAAAACAATATTTTAGTTGTACTATATGTATATATGTTCTGAAATTCATAGAAACACAGTTTTTACCTTTTAAGAACTTTTTGTGATGCTAGATATTTAACCCAGAACTTGTATATGTGAGGCAGACACTACAGTATTTTGTAGTGTATAAAACACTACAGTATTTTGTACAGTAAATTTGACCTAATAGTAAAAAAAAAAAAAAAAAATTCCTATGGTTTGAAATAATAACCTGTAGATTTCTTTTCTTTCCTTCTTTTCTTTTTAAAGTTTTATTTTTATTATTAATTTATTTTTTCATATATTACATCCCAACCACAGTTTCCCCTCCCTCCCTCTGACCCTCACCTCCTCCATTCCCTCTCTTCCTTCCCCATCCACTCCTCCTCCATTTCCCTTTAGAAAAGAGCAGACCTACCAGGATTTCAACCAAACATGGCATAGCAAGTTGCAATAAGATTAGGCATCTCCCCTAATATTAGGGCAAGATGAAGTAACCTAGTAGGAGGAAATGGGTTCCAAAAGCAGGCAAAAACTCCAGAAACAGCCTCTGTTAGGAGTCCCACAAAAACACCAAACTACACAACTATAACATATACAGAGGGCCTAGGTTAGACTCGTGCAGGCTCCCTGATTGTTGGTTCAGTCTCGGTGAGCACCTATCAGTCCAGGTTTGTTGATTCTATGGTTTTACTTGTGGTGTCCTTGACCCCTTTGGCTCTGATCCTTCCTCCCCCTCTTCATCAGGATTTCTTGAATTCCACCTAATGTGTGGCTGTGGGTCTCTGCATCTGTTTCCATCAGTTTCTTGGATGAAGTCTCTCTGATGACAATTGGGCTAGGCACCAGTCTTTGAGTATAGCAGAATATCATTAGGATCATTTCATTGACATTTTATTTTTGGCCAGTCATATTTGCTTTTATCCTAGGTCTCTGGGCTACCTGGGCCTCTGGTTTCTGGTCCTCCAGGCTGTGTCAGGAATGGGCTCCCTCTAGTGGCATGGATCTTAAGCAGGACCAGTCATTGGTTAGCCACTCTCATAATTTCTGTGCCACCTTTACCCCAGCACATCATGATGGCAGGAAAAACTGTAGGTCGAAGGTTTGGTGTACCAAACTTTCCACTTTCCAGTCTTGTCTGGTTGTAGCAGATGGCTGATTCATGCTCTGTATCCCCCATTACTAGGAGTCTAAGCTCAATGCCATCTTGGTCTCTATAGTGAGCCTGTGTCCCAGAAATATATATCTGTATGCATTCACATGCAGGGCATGCTCTTTTCAGTTTAGATGAACTTCACCTTTCAATAAGGGACCTGTTACTAGTTGAAATTTTGAAACTTAAAAGAGGGGTTGAGGGCTTAACTCTTAGTGCCTCAGAAATATAGTTATATTTAGAAAGAGGGTCATTGCAGATTTAATCAGTTAATGTGAGGTTGTAGTAGCATATGGATCCTTAATCCAATGTGAAGAGAAGAGAGTAGGGCACAAAAACATGAGCGGAGAATGAATACTATGTGTTCATGGAGGCAGACGAATTGCTACTCACCAAGTTCAAGGATCAGGCTTGACAGTCACCTCCAGAGATTAAGAAAAGGACAAGAAGGGTTCTACACAGTGTCTCACTGGCCCCACAGACACTTTGATTTCATACTTACAATTTCAGCACTACAAAATAATAGATTTCTGTTATTTTAAATAAGTTTTTGGTATCTCATTATAGCAGCCCTTGGAAACTATTATAGAATTGTTATGGTAGCCAGAGGGTTATGACTGAAGCATCCTATCCAAATGGGCCACCTTATCCTAAGTAAAGCAGAAAGTAGTGTTTTCAGTGTAGAAATGCTAATGGGACTAAGTTTAACCTGTGGTAAATGATGCAGGATTATCAGATTGGAGGGAGACTGCTCTCTCTCCCCTAGGAAGTTACCATTTTCTCATTCACTTGCTCAGCTTACAGATAAGGATAATAAAGAAAACTGATTTTCTATTATGATTATTACACTCTAGGAATACTGGTAAATAATAAAATGACATTTGCCATGATAAACCATTTGAAATAGTCATTTTGTTAATTAATTTTTGGATAAAATTTGATAGAATACTGTCAATTTCATATGGCCCAAGGTAAGGATTTATACAGTATTACATATGTTTAAACAGTAGAAAAGAGCATGCAATAAACTTTGAATGTGAATTATAGTAATGTAAACGTTAGGAATGAATCAGGAAGACTCTGGAAATTGATATCATAGGGTGGGTCATAAAGGAAAGATTTCAGAAGAGGCATAGGTCTACATGTAGGGACTTCAGGAAGAAAAATGAAGGAAATATATCTTGACAACCTATAAAGGAGAATTCTTAATGCCTGATTAGGGACCTTCACTTCATATTTACAGAACTGGACAATGAATTGTCAGACACTGATTGGATGGACAGAATTGCTATAAAATTAATGATTTAGAAGAATTATACCTTGGCATACATTTATTTAACAATAATATTCTTCTACACAAGGGAATCCCTTCCACTTTCTTACAAGGAGATTGGAGAGTTATAGGACTAGATAGCAACCGAGAGGGTATGGTCGCACTTTAGCTGTATTATATATGCCAGAATTGCATGGCAGAGATGAAAAGAGGAATGCACACTGATTTCAGAGGATTTGGTGACATTTTTCATTGTACAGAAGGAAATAGTGTCAAAAGTAACACCAGAATTTTACATTTGAATGAATTTAAGAATGGCATAGCAAAACTAGAGTAGGCAAGAGCTGTCTTGAGGATTCAGGTGGTAATTTTTGTTTTATGCTAGATCTGAAATAATGATAGGACATCTTAGTAGAATTGTTTAACATAAGGCAGAGAATAAGTGCTGTAATTGGAGTGTGCTTTGCCTCTTTTCATAGTCATATTGAAATTTGATTTCTGCTTCTCTGTTGGCAGATGAAAACTTCATGAGATATTAATGTCTCTCTTATGTGAGTGGCTTAATTCTAGAGAGAAGGGGTGAGATTTTGCTGCCACAGGACTAGATTAGTTGCTACATGAGTGGGTTGTTCTAAAACAAGGCTGCCCTCTTCTGAGTTCTGCCCTTTGAGCGCAGGCCTGCTTACCTTTCCCTTTCCATGATATTTTGATGCAGTACAAGGACTTTACCTGAGACTTCAATCCAGGATCTCCCTGTATCCAAAGCTGTGTGCCAAAATAAACCTCTATCTTTTAGAAATTATTATTTCAAAGAGTCTGTCACAGATTATATGAACAATCTGAGATGATAATGCTAATTCTTTGTCCTGAGAGGGTGGAGGATGGTTGAGATCATGGGAATGGAGCAGACCTCCAAGGGAGAACCATGTCAGAGAGAAGACACAGGAGGCTGCATCTTATAGGATGCTCATGATTAGGTTGAACTTTTATGTATTTTCCCACTTTTGTACATTTGAATCATCAACCTTCTCTGACAGTTCTTTGTAGACTGAAAAGTCATACTAGTTTCCATCCTAGATTAAATGGCATCTCTACTTTACACCATTTTAAAAGTCACACTACATAATTTCACTGTTATCACCACATAGTTTAGTAAAACAACAGAACCGATAATAGATATGTGGGTTAGTTTTCAGCACCTTCCTTTTCTAGAGACTTTCGGCCTCTGGAGGAGGAAGTCTATCTTATTTAACTTTGTATTTTGAGCATTCAGCACAGCATTCACTACAAGGTAGGTAGTTAATGCATGATGCTCACACAAATGGATTTTAGAGAAACTAAAAGCAAAGATGCAAAATGAATTAAAATGCTTAGTAATACAATGCAGTTCATTCAAACATCCAAAATCCCATTTTTATCATTCTGTTGACTCATAGCTTTTATAAAAACCAGAGCATTAAGTGCACAAGGAAAATTTGAAAACTGTATCTCTATCTTTCATACGTTAGCCATTGTACAATGCCAGCTTTCCTATGTGCTAAACCATAACTGTTAAAGTCGCTTGTCAAAACTCCTTCTCGATCTCCAAAATGGAGTAGGAATCTATTAGGTCCATTATAAAATTCCCACCAGTTTATACATTCTCCCTGCTTACCAGCAGAGTTAAAGACTTTTTTCCCTTGGCACTTGAACCACAAGCAAGACAAGGATAAATTGGGTCATTTTACAAGCCTGCAGACTGCTCTGCTCCAGGCAGCAGCAGGAAACACCAGGTAGCATGATTGAATTTGTTTCCTCCATTCACCAGCTGGCACTATATTCCAGATCTTGAATTCCCAGGGTTCATTTATCTTCACAATTTCTTACTTGACAATGAGAAGAGAGTACCAAGCTGATTCTGCATTTAATGTACTATAATGCTAATCTTGGTACATTGTTTTATGAATTATGGTAAAAAGAGCTCATACAATATTTGACAAAAAGACTATTCCTTACTTGTTTGTGAAGACAGTTAATCATAAGAGTTAGGAGTAGGGCAAGCTATTTTCTTTCTGGAAGTTAACTATCATTTTGTGATAAAGTTACATAGACTTGGAATCATCTAAAAGTCAAGATGAAAGTTAATTTATTTGCATTTTTTGTTGTCACATGTAAGGGACAGTGGCAAGTTATTATTTGTAAATTTTTTGAGTATTTTATTACAAATCTGTATTATTGGTAGTCATAATTAAATTTCACCATAAGTGTCATTTTTCCTGAGTTAATATATATATTATCTTAACAGAAAATAATAGTTGGTAGGTCTGAATTACATTAGTAGATCATCATCCTAATTAATGTCATTTGTTGTTTTTCTGAGATGAGGAGGTTAGCATTTGGTTTGTAGTCATATTTGCAACTAGCTGATAGAAGCTGGGAAAGGATTTAGAAGACTGTGGCTGAGGTGCTTTCTAGTCTTATATCCTGTGTGTTGGCAAGTGTGTTTATGTGGCCCTGGGTTTGATCCACAGTACCACAAAAAAGTTGTCATACTTTCAATACTTCTAGCATTTTATTTTCTGTTGGATAAAAAGAGAAATCCTGTCCACATCTGTTAGGACAGTCCCTAAATAAAGTTCAGAAACAATCATTCAGACATTTACCTTGGGTAATATATTGAAATTAAGTTTTATTTTAGAGATGAACAATTTACCTTAAAATGATCAAGAGACTTTTTCTCTATTCTTCACATCATGGTATTTATTGTACACACTACAATAATGCCTACTATAATTATTTTTGATTCACTAGGGAAGAATACCAAATTCATCAAAGTGATTCCTCAAATGTTCACTAGTTTTGTCAACTAAAGAAGTAAATGTTCCTTGGATGGTAGAAAAAACTGTAGCTATATATTGAATATGGATTTATTCCACCAAAAATCTGATGTTACACCTCAATTTCTCAATGTGGCAATGATGAGGGGTGTGTGTACTTTGTGAGATATATAATAAGGGCAGAGGCTTTGTGAATGAGCATGCCTTTCCTTTGGGAATGGGTTAACTCTAACAGTTCATCTTCTTTTTCTCCTTTCCTCTTTCTGCCATGAGTTAAGGTAGCACATGACCCTTTCCAGAAACCAAACAGTTGCTAATGTCATGTTCTTAGACTTCCTAATCTCATGAATCATGAGACAAAATAATCATTTTTTACTTATAAATTACTCAGTGTTAGGCACTGTATTATTTCAACAATAACAATAACAAAAACTAAGGCAACTGACAAGGTTTCTTAGCGCAGCAGTCATGGTAAGAGTCAGAAATCTGTGGATCATTTGTATGTTGGGACAATAGTTACTAGAAAATGAGCAAATGTCAATCAGTATAGAACAAGTCAATTCAACTTCATTAGCCTCAGTAAGTAACTCTGGGAAATGAAATGCCTTATTGATTTACCTACCCTGCACCCAACATAGAGAGCTCAACAGAGGCAATGTGTACAAAAGTGCATTACATTTTAGTGTCTGAGTCCTGGAAATGAGAAGATGTAGGAAATACTACAACTTTTCTTAACAGTAGTCATGATGATTAATGTTCGCTGTCAACTTGACTAGATTTGATATCACTTAAGAGACACATCTCTGGGCATACATATGAGGGATTGTCTAGAGCATATCAAATAATATAGGAAGACCCATCATGAAAGTTAGCAGTGGGCTCTGTTCCTAGACTGAATAAATGAGAAAAAACACTAGCATTCACCTCTGTTTCCTTACTAATAACACAATTTGACCAGACTCATCATGCTCCTGCTGATAAACCTTCTTTGCAATGATGGAACATACCTTCAAAGTGTGAGCCAAAATAAACCTTTTCTCATTAAAAAAGCTTCTTGTCAGGTCTTTGATCATAATAATGATAAATATAACCAATATAGTAGCTAACTAAGTCTTGATGTCCATGAATAACTGCCATATCATTCAATCATCCTATCAGTGTATCACTATATTCATAGGATATGTTAAACACAGCAAGCACATGTTGGAGGAGAACACTCAGCAGTAAACTAGGTTTACTCACTGAGTGACTTTCTCTTGCCTATCCTTATTCTCCTGGTTCACATTTATACTTTAGGGTGACTTTTAAGTTATTGTATGTCATAGGTATGAAGCATAGGAAGGCTAGAAATTGTTTATTGAAAATCTGATAATGTTGATTGTTTGCTAGAGTCTGTACATGTTTATAACCTAAAAGAGAAGAAAGGACATTCCTCTTTTATACTCATGTCACCACTGCTGATGCCAGGATGCCATTTTGCTCAGATATGTACTAAAGGATTTTCATATTCTATTTGAGCAGTATATTTTTAAACTGTCACTTCCTGTGTCCTTAGATACCTATACATGTACACATACATTGATTGTTGAAATATTTAATGAAATTACTAGGAATATATACCTGTATACATCTAAGGGTCCTGAAGACATCTATCTATCTATCTATCTATCTATCTATCTATCTATCTATCTATC
>CAJQZJ010000241.1:608698-620002 GCA_907164525.1 Lophiomys imhausi | reverse complement strand
TATATATATATATATATATATATATGTTTACCCAGTCTGAGCTGTTCCCACATAGTGAAATCAGCAAATATATGTGGCTGTTTGTTCTTTTGTTTGTAGCCAAGATCTTAGGAGGACTTTTCAGTCAAATCTGATTTCTATCAGTGTGGATGGAAGACTTATATTTTCTTTCCTGTTGACATTAAAACAAACCAAACCAAAACAAAAAAATGATATAACCTTTGTCCTCCATTTTGAAGTGATAATAGCTATAAGTTTATTAAAATTAACACTCCGTAGGTCTGATATATTTTGATTTTCCATAAAGGGGATAAATAAAACCATCGCTTAATGGTCTTAAGTATCAGTGAGTTTGATTTCAGATTTTTAAAATATTTTAAAGCTAACATACAATATTTCTGTACATATGTGACATTTTGTGCTCATTCATTCCTCCTCTCTGTCCAACTTTTACTGTCCTCTTCCTCCCCACAAATAGTTTCTCCCTTCTTCTTTCATGTCATATTTATTCCATTATTCTCCTTTTTATTCCTCTCTCTACCTCCTTGAAGATCTCTTTCTCCCCACAAATAGAAGATCTTCTTCCTTCTTTCATACCATATATATTCAATTATTCTCTTTTATTCTACCTCTTTTAATATGTCTTCCTCTCTCTCTCTTTCCTCTTGATCTTTCTCTCCTTCTTTTATCCTTCTCTCTATCTAGATTCCACATTTGAGAGAAATAATATGGCAATATGATATTTGTCTTTCTAAACCTGACTTATTTCTCACTTAATATAATGATCTCCAATTGTATCCATTTTCCTGAAAATATCTTGATGTCACTTTTATATTTGACTGAATAAAATTTCCTTGCATATATGTAGCACATTTTCTTTACTCATTTACCTGTTAATAGACATGTAGGCTACACAGTAAGATGAATCTCATTTGGTCTCTTGACCATGCCACTTATTAGCTGTCTGACTTGGGGTTGAGCTATTGGATTTTTCTTAGCCTCACTTATTCATCTAATTGTACCTTCTGTATATTATAAAGATTTAATGATAAATAACAGACTAGGACAGACTGAACATGGGATAAATTAGATGCTTAGCAAATACTGACTTATCTCTCCTTACTCTCCATTTTGGTAAAGTAAGACTATAATTCACCAACATTGTGAAGGTTTTGAAGATAATTTTAAAGACTGCTAAATGTATACACTCTATTTCAAAGTTCCAGCATTGCTTTAATATAAGCATTGTTAATTGTATGTGTCCACATGAAAGGTGTATGCAATTTTTTATACATTGGAAATACACTGTAAATTGTAAATTGGTCAGGTCCTATTTTACTTTATCATCTACAAGTTGGCTTTAAACCTATAATTCTGGGTAAACTAATTCTAGCTGTCAGCAGAATTGGAGAAGTGGGATCAATATTCAGATAACACAGGCAAGAAATAGCCTAGACATGAAAGTAATCTTATCTTCTTTCTTAGGCATACTGTCACATAACATTGTATTTTTAAAACATTTATTTACAGTAGGTGTAAAGCTTAAAGTGAGTGAAGAAGGTGTATTTCCTTTAAACTTCTTATAAATATCAATGATGAAAAGTAGAATGTTCTTTATTGCAGCTCCAGTGTGCCATCTACTGTGAAAATGGAGCTGAGAGAAGAAAACACACATTTATGTCAATCGTCAGGAAAAGAGTTTTGAGGCTGAATTATCCAGATAATTGCCCTAATTTTTCATCCTGTCCTGTGATCATTACTTTTCTGCCTTTCACAGGTTTTCCTTTTTCTTTGCCCTCATCATTTCACACGTCCTGACATCTTCTATGTCAGCTGGCCATGCTATTGACTTCTATTTTTGCTGGGGTCACTTCTGTAGGAGCATCTCTTCAGCTTCTGATTGCCCTCGGTAGTGAGGAATTTGAATAAAAATGTATGACAGATGTTATTGCAATGGGGGAAGGGTTTTGCTGTGGAGAGGTGAATCATAATGTGAAAGCTGTACAACTCAATCCCCCAAACACCCACACCAATTTTGGCTCTTTGACAATGCTGTCTCTTCGAGAAAGAAGAACAGTTTGATCTGAATTCTTATGAGGTTCTGAGCCACCAAATTAGAATATAATAAGCTCATTTGGAAGGGTTTTGAATTAGCTTAAAACAGACCCATGCTGAGCTCAAACAAGAGTTGCTCCTACTCTTCCCAGGCAACCTGGAGTTTGTAGACTTCATTTTTCAGTCTCCTCTTTGTGTCTTTTCTCATCTTATACTTGTGTTCTTTTCTCCTTTCAGACTATGTATAGATTTATCTTGTTGTTTAGGGGGACCTGTGACAGCACTTATTTGTGCTATTTTTTTAAAGAAAATCCTAAATTTAGATGGGAGAATTAAGATATCTTTATTTAATATGAGAAAAGCTTACCTTTTGGACTCCTCCAGTTTGGCATCCTCCAGTATTACTAGTTACCTTGAATGAAAAATGTTTTGGTGTACATAAGTTATGCTCCCTAAGTATTACAGTTTATAGTTATTCATAGATAGGAGCAAACCTTCACAACCTTAAGGAAATTGGATACATACGGAAATGAAAGTGGGAGTCTAAGATGGATAATGGGGGAAGAAATAATGTTGTAGCTAACTTACTGGATGTCTGAAGAAATGGAGGTAGTGAAAGACGGATTATTAGGTAACAGCAACTTGCATAGGGGTGTTTGGGCCTACTCTACTGAGCCAGCTCAGTAGGATTCTATGTATATAATTCGGATCTCTGCCAAGTCAGTAGCAGGATAAATTCCTGTGAGTAGAGCTGCACTGTTAAGGGATATTTAATTTTAACTTCGGTACCTATGACTAGATTGATCACTGTGAATGTTATCAATTTACACTCTTGAAGAAATGTATTTGGGCAATTTAAAGACTTCTTTCCTTAGTTTTCTCAACTCCCATGCCACTGGCAATCTGTGTTGTCAGTCCCATTGCCATTATCTCTCAGATAGCTTTTATTATGTGTTAGAAATTTTACCAGGAATTGTCTATGTGTCACTTGATTATTACTGTTTAACACTGGCTGGATGTTACAATTTGAAGAGTCATCTTTCCTCAGCCCAACAAATATTTTTTCCTTTATCGCTCTCAATCTGTCGCCTACTTCCAGTGGATCTGATATTAGAACCAGTGAATTTTCCCTATATGCCTTTTAGTTTCTGTGTCATAGTTTTTATCCCCCTGTACTGTACTCAGGGAAATTTATTGATTTGATTTTCCTTATTTTAAGTATAATATCAGCCAACCCATTGACATTTTAAGAAGTGTCTATGAAATTTAAAAATTTCAGATACATTGTTACTTCTTTTTCAGAGGAGATTACTTATTTTAATGGAGCAGTCTCACTAAATGCTCTGTGTTTACTAGTTTAGATGCTTCTTCTATTTTATGTTTTATGTGGTATTGTTTCTTACCATTTGTATGTGTTGTTTGTTTGTTTTTTTTCCATTCTATTATTTTTCCCTCAAATATTTGTGGGTTATTGATTGTCTGTTCAGAGTTATAGTTGCAGGAATAAGATGGTCACCGTTCCGAGAGGCAGAACTCCTATGAGGAGAGGTCATGTTTCCCAGACAATGAGTAGTGAACATTTGATGATAGGGTTCCTGAATGCAGCACGGATGTGGAGGAGTCCAAGTTTATACAGCTGGTGCCTTTTCATTTTTAGACAGCTTGTGAATGTATCTTGTTTTCTGAGTGTGGGGCCCTCCCTTCTCTCATAATGGCATAACAGGATGTCCAGATACATCCTAGTTTTTTCACTCCAAGGAACACACCAGGGTTACTTTTGAGAACTCATGACTTTGTGTGTAGAGAAGTTCCAAGTGCTTTAATGTATGGAGTAAATGCCATGGTCATGTCTCCATGGTTACGGGGTACATCCAGCTTTAACATTTTGATTGATTAGCTCTTTCTCAGCCACCATGGCTTCTATTGTTGCAATTAATTCAGGGTTCAGGTGGGAAAATTCACATTTCCACCCCATTGTCTTGACATATTTATGAATTCTTTAACAGTTTTGTACTTCTCAGTGAATTTGAGATGCTTTGTGTGTTTGGGAATTTCTTCACTGTTCCAGACTTCCTATCCTCCCAATACTAACACAGATTTGTATTGTTACATTTTCTGGGTTGTAAATCATATTTGAAGATGGAGTTGTTTGTGTGTGTTCTCTATTACTAGTAATGATTTTGTATTTTTAAGCTTGTAAGCTATTTTAAGACAAATCTAATATTTTTAAGGTCAACCCATCTCTCTTTGTTAAATTACTAAGGTAATTAAAATTCTTTAGATTACTACTTAACACAAATTGAAATTAGTATTTGTGAAATCAATAATTATAGAGCAGCAGTGTCAGAATTTTCCCAAGATTTCTTTTCTTCACTTTTTAGAATTTAAGATTCTCCTTTCATAGTTGAGATGCTAAAATACAAAAATAATAGCTACTGTAGTTTCAAACTATGATTTATGGAGGAAAATAGTTGCTTCCTTTTTTATTACTTTTACATTTATATAAGAACTGTTGTTTATCACCTACTACAGTCTAGACTAAGGGCCAAAATGAAATCATGAACCCTTTGAATTCTATTGTCTTATAATAATACATTGTCTCAGGTTTGATTGCTGTGTTATTAATGCTCTTTTGAGTAATTGTTCCACTTTTTTGTGAAGCATGTAAAACCTTTTAAATCTATGAGAGATGCTAAAATTATGATTGATTGTTATACTTTTAAAACCTCCAATCTCTTTTCTCACTTTGAACTATAAAAACATATTGACTTCTTTTCAGTGGAACATTCATATTTATTTATCTAGAGAGAGAGAAGACTATGAATTTAAAATTTAAAAGTCATTTCTTAGCCAAAGGGTAATGGAATTGTAGGGCTGCAAGGCATAGCTTTGTGCAGGTGTGTGACAAGCAGACAACTAAGTCAAAAAACTTAAGGCCAGACTCATACTTGCAACTTTCTGGCTATGTGACCCAACTTAAATTAAAGACACTCTATAAATTATATTTCCTCACCTATGAAAGGAAGATAATTACTGCCTGGTTATCACATTTTTAGGATGAAATAAGATAGTATAAAAACATATTCTAAGAACTAAGAGGTGTTGTTCAAAGAAATGCACAAATACTAGTTTCAAAATATATACAGAAGAAACTCCCATTTATTATGAGATTTACCTAAGTTTAGGATGAAATAAGATAGTATAAAAACATAATCTAAGAACTAAGAGGTGTTGTTCAAAGAAATGCACAAATACTAGTTTCAAAATATATACAGAAGAAACTCCCATTTATTATGAGATTTACCTAAGTTTACCAGTTAATTAGTGGTAGATCCTCTTAAATGAGCCTGATAATCTTCCCATTAAAGTGTAACTTTTAAAAATTTGTTGGCCAGGTGTGCTAGCATAAACCTTCAGTCACAGCATTGGGAGGCAGAGACAGGCAGAATCTATGAGTTTAAGGCTGGGTCTACATAGTGAGTTCCAGGCCAGCCAAAGCTACATGGTGTGGTCCTGCCTCAGAGAGAGAGAGAGAGAGAGAGAGAGAGAGAGAGAGAGAGAGAGAGAGAAGAAAATTTAAAAAAGAAAGAAAAAAGAAAGAATGATATAAAGGAAGGAAAGAAGGGAAAGAATAGAACAGAACAAAATAGGGTAGAATAGAAGAATAGGGGGAGAGAATAAAATGTTCTTCTACCTATTGGATACTAATTGTACTATGACAAAAATCTCCCCTATTTATATCTTCAGAATTGTTTCTCTGCCTCAAAACTGCCTCTTATTTTAACTTTACCACACGATTCTTCCATAAGTCTCTATTAATTTGGATCCAAAACTGACTTTTACTTTTTTTAATTTAATAAATTACATAGAAGTTCCTACCAAATTTTTCTTTGCTACATGTCTTGATTTTTTTGTTTTGTTTTCTTTCATAGCCAGAAGATGACTGTGCCTCAGTCCAAGGTCAGTTGGATAAAATGGTCCCAATATTCTGACACATTTCTCAAGCTTATTAAAAAGAAGGAGGAATGCCTCATATTCAATAGAATAATTTTGGTTTATTTAAGTAAAATTGACAAGGATAAGGAACTTGAATATTCAGATTTAAATATACTTAACTGAAACTTACATTTTTATTCATTCAAACAGATATGGGAAAACAAAAAATAAGTCATTTCAGATATGTAAAATAAAGATTTGTGGATAGTCAGAGAGAAGATAGATAGAATGATACTTGAAACTTACAAAAGTCACAGGATAGTTTTCTGAAACATGTGCTTTCTCATTGATGTATTTAGAATGCACACAGTTTGGGTATATACTTACTAGGACTAAAATTTTAAAATTCACCTTGTATTTTAGAATAGTTTCAAATTTATAGGAAAGTTGCAATGATAGTACAGAGATACCTTGTCATAAGCTTCCCCTATTTTTAATGTCATGGTGGTGTGGTTCATTTTACACAATTGATAAATCTGTAATTTCTTATTGCAAACACCTGACCTGTATTCCTTATGTTTTTGCTTTAACTCTAATGTGCTTTTTTCTGTTCTGTATATGAATAGGCCCTTAGTAGTAATTATATTGCTATAGTCCTTTAGCAGAATAATAATAGTGGTTTTCCCCCTAGGCTCATGGCCTATCTAGTCTTAGATTCTTGGCCACTTTAGTAGTGCTATATATAGGTTCTGTTTCATAGAGTGAGCCTTAAATACAATTTTAAAACGATGCTTGGTTACTGCCATAACATTTGTGTTACTATTGCAGCAGTCTATGTTGCAGGCAAGTCTCTGTTGTTGATCACAGTGTTTGTAGCTGGGTGACATTGATGATTACCTTTCTCCCCTGATAATGTATAGAGCACCTTCCAGCACTAGTAGAGATGGAGTTTCTAGTTAGACACCAGGTTGATTTCCCCATGTTTGATGGCATAAAAACATGTTGTCCTTAGCGATAGAGCCTTACCATTGAGTAACAGAGAACAACTGATAGCCTTAGCAATCAGTGTAGGGAGGTCTATGAGACCCTTTTGGCCAATGACTCAACAAGATATAACTCATTTCTGGTACTTCAGATTTTACTTGGTGGTATAAGATGTCTAGTTGGGGCATTGTCTTCACCATTATATAGTATTTCCTTAGATTCCTTTCATATTCATATTATATATGGAAGCTTCTACAAGGTTTCATAGAGTTTTTCAGAAGATCTCTTATCTTATTTGTCCCTCACCATATTCTTTTTTTTTAACCCTACTCTCCCATCCCCTTCCCCAGTTAATCTCTCATTCTAGTTTCCTCTTTATCTCTCCATGACACTATAGCCTAGCTTCCCTTCCTTGGGAGATCCTCTCTTCCATGTTGGTATCTTACTACTTACTTATCCTTTCTGGTTATTCAGATTGCAGCACATTAACATCCACATATTAGAGAAAATATATTTGTTTTTGGTATCTGAGTTATCTCACTCAGGGTGATTTTTTTCCACAGTACCATGTATTTACCTGCAAGTTTTATTTTTCTTAACAGCTGAATAATATTCCAGTTTTTAAAGGTACCACATTTTAATCATACATTCATCAGCTGATGGACATCTAAGCTGTTTCCAATTTCTAGATATTATGGATAGAACAGAAATGAATGTGGATGAGCAATTATCTCTATAGTAGGATGTAAAGTCCTTTTAAAATTAACAATATTGATTGCATATATTAACTATATACTCATTTTTTGCATCCATGTTAAGTTTTGGATCTATTACAAAAAAGAATATGAAAAGCTACATTAATTATCTTAAAGGTCATAAGGTCAATCAACTATAAAATTGTGGATCAGCGGCTGGAACTGATTTCTGTTACTCTCTCCTCTTTCAAATTTAGAATGTGTGATGAAGTAGAGAGAGGTTGGCTGTTTGCTGTATTTGTCAGCAGAATGCAGTGCATAACTTCTTTTAAAGTCAGCTTCTCCTTTCTTAATATGTGGGATAATTCTACTTTCCTCAGGGGGTTGTCTTAAGTATTGAAAGAAACCCAACTCTTAGTTTCATTGATTCTTTGTATCGTTCTTTTTGTTTCTAAGTTGTTGATTTCAACCCTAAGTTTGATGATTTCCTGCCTTCTGCTCTGTGGGAGTGTTTTCTTCTTTTTTTTTTCCAATTCATCCAGTTTAGCTGTTAATTCGCTAATATGAGCTGTCACAATTTTCTTTTTGAAGGCACTTAGTGCTATGAACTTTCCTCGTAGCACAGCTTTCATTGTGTCCCATAGGTTTGGGTATGTTGTGTCTTCATTGTCATTGGATTTTAAGAAGTCTTTGATTTCCTTCTTTATTTCTTCCCTGACCCAGTAGTCATCCAATAAAGAGTTGTTCAATTTCCATGTGTGTGTAGGCTCTCTGTTGTTTCTGATGTTGTTGAGGTCCAGCTTTATTCCATGGTGGTATGATAAGTTAAAAAGGGTTATTTCAATTTTTTTGTATCTATAGAGGCTTGCTTTGTGTCCGACTATATGGTCGATTATGGAGAAGGTTCTGTGTGGTGCTGAGAAGAAGATGTATTCTTTTGTGTTTGGGTGAAACGTTCTGTAGATACCTGTTAGGTCCATTTGGTTCATGATCTCTGTTAGACTCATTATTTCTCTGGTTTCTGTCTTGATGACTGTCCATTGTTGTGAGTGGGGTGTTAAAGTCTCAAGTCTCCCACTACTAAAGTGTTGGGATCGATGTGCGATTTAAATTTTAGAAGCATTTCTTTTACAAATGTAGGTGCCTTTGTATTTGGGGCATAGATGTTCAATATTGAGATGTCCTCTTGCTGAATATTTCCTTTAATGAGTATGTAATGCCCCTCTCTATCTTTTTTTATTAACTTCAGCTGGAAGTCTATTTTGTTTGATATTAGGATGGCTACTCCAGCTTGCTTCCTGGGTCCATTTGCTTGGAAAACCTTTTCCTAACCCTTTACTCTGAGGTAGCAGAGCCTATCTTTGTTAGTGAGATGCGTTTCTTGTATGCAGCAAAATGTCCTGTTTACGGATCCAGTCTGCAAGCCTGTGTCTTTTTATTGGTGAGTTGAGTCCATTCATGTTTATGGATATTAGTGACCAAAGGTTGTTATTTCCTAGTATTTTGGTATAGGTGGTCATCCTGTGTTTCTTTTGGTTTAGCTGCAGTGGAATTTTTTGTTTCCTCTGTTTTCTTGGGTCTAGTTATCTTCTCTGGGTTGGAATTTTCCCTCTAGGATCTTCTGTAGGGCTGGATTTATGGGTAATCCTGTTTAAATTTGATTTTGTCATGGAATATCTTGTTTTCTTCATCTATATTGATAGTTTTGCTGGGTATAGTAGTCTGGCTGGGCACCTACTTTCTCTCAGGGCTTGTAGGACATCTGTCCAGGCCCTTCTGGCTTTTGAAGTTTATGAGAAGTCAGGTGTAATTCTGATGGGTCTGAAGTACTTAGTAGATTGTATTATTCATAGTAAGTATTCAACTTAGTGTGCTCTTTCTCTCAAAGCCATTGGCTCACTTGGAATTATTCTATTTTATTTGTATAACTCATAATACACAAGTTAATAAGAACCTTCTTTTATAAGGTAATGATGTGAATTAATGAAGAAAATATTGCCACTTTAGTACCATTGGCACTAGAATTTGTATCCATACTTAAAATTCTCCTCTTATGAATTCTCCATTATTATACAACTATTAAAAATAAACTTAAGAGGCTGTTATGACAATTTAAAGGCAATCTGCTACTTAAAATAGTGTTCTCACTTTATCTTTGGATGAAATAATTCTTGGGACTGAGGACTGTAATTGGAGTTTATGACCCTAAGAATGATATAGAAAACTGAATATAGTTCAGCAGATTATAAATAGTGAAGTGCTGCCAATGCTTGGAAATGTGCAATCGCATCTTTACTGAGCTGTGTTGTGGCTTTGTACAAAAAATTGACTATAGAGTTCTTTGTATCTATTTAATTTTCTATAATTGCATGTGGAATAAAAAATATATTAAATCTCTCATCTAATAGGGATTTTCTTGTTAATTACCTCATTTAAGATGAATAATACTTCATGTTTACCCATTGATTTTCATTTGGCCAATTCCTTTTCCTTTTTATTTTTTACTTATTTTCATTAACACATGCTAAGTGCACAAATTAAAAACATCAACTGTGCTGTCTTATCTAATTTTACTTTTCTTATGTTTCAGGTTTCTAAAATCAGATTTGTTTTGAGATGTGTTTTTTTAAAGATTCATTTATTCAGTTTGTGTATGTATGTATGTATGTATGTATGTGTGTGTATGTATGTATATATGTGGAAGCCAGAGGACAATTCATGGGAGTTACTTCTGTACTTCCACCATGAGTTTCCAGGGATGCAACTCTGGTTGTTCACCTGACTGCAGTGCCTTTACCCACTGTAGGCCTTACATGTCCTCAAAGTCAGCATGTGGTTTGAGTGTGGAAGGCAAGGCTTCAGTGGACTTTCCTATAGATGATGGTGTCTGTTGCTTCTGAATCAAGATAGAACCAGCCTGGAACAAATGCTCCTTTAATAATATGTTAATGTCTAGAAAATAAGATTCAAATGAGAAAATAAGCATTCTAAGGCCAAATATCATTTTTAAGATTATATTCCCAGATTGTCAGAATGTTTGCTCTGCTCTGTTAGTGTAAGCAATCCATAACTGATGAATGATGCTCAGGGCTCCTCTGCCTGTTTTTTTTCCTGTTTTTTTTTTAATTAAATACTTTATTTTTTTTTCTTCAAGTTACATCTTAGTAACAAACCCCTCCCTATTCCCCCTTCCTATCCCGCCCTTCCACCCTCTTCCCTCTAGAAGTTTCCCCTTTCAGTCCAACAGCTGGTTCCTTCTCTTATAACAGTAAGTATTATACAAAACAATAGATATAAATATGCCACATTTATGAGAGTAAATTGGCCCAGTATACCTTCCCAATGTTCAGTTTATACCTATTTGGCCCCTGACTTTAACATTCTACTATCTACCCAACTCCATGAGTTTAAAGGTCTATATGTGACTCAACATTCATACTATCTTGCAACACACTTTTAAGAGTATCTTCTTAGATCTATAACACCCTCTTGATTCCTAAACAGTTCAAAATTTAACTATAAGATTCTATCTGTCTATTCTTCAACCACCTCAGAGACCTGAGAGGGATAAATATATTTGCTTATATAGGAAGTGCAGAGCCTGCAGCTTCCAAAACTAAGAAAGAACATACCA